>BRDA01002871.1:0-27685 GCA_036984385.1 Crenuchus spilurus | reverse complement strand
ATAATCGGTGTCTTCATAAACTGATCGGTGTCTAAATTGTCGATGGACACCGCTTCTGTCAATCGGTGTCAATCGGTTAGAATCGGTGTCAATCGATTAGAATCGGTGTCCGTGGATGTACATGTAGTATAGTTCTCTGGAATAAATAAACAAGTCGACAGAGAGCTGTACACATTGGAAATTTTTTATTTTGAATTCAATTGTTGCTCTATATTTTCCATTTTTATCTCTCTTATTTTCCCTACAGAGAGTAAATATCTATAAATATCTGTAAATATGATCAGAAATCCATTACACCAATGGATTTCTGATATGATGTACATGTAGGTGCCTGTGGCTAAGATTAGCTAACTGTGGCTAAGATTGGCTACTGTGGCTAACTGTCTTCGCCACAGGTAGCTGTTAAATCTGTGGCTAGTCAAATACTTCTGTGGCTAATAAAGTTTTAAGCCCCTTAGCCACAATGGCTAACAGGTTTCATGAGCCAGTGCCAACCCTGCATTGCTATGCAAGACTTATGGCTAGAAAGAGCGCCATCTACCCACCCAGAGAGAGCACTGCCCATTTTTGCTCTCTCAGGCCCCGGCTGTTGATGGCAAACAGCATGACCGGGATTCAAACTCGCAATCCTCTGGTCATAGTGTCAGCGTCTTAGCCTGCTGAGCCACTTGGGGCTCAGCTAAAACCATATCTTGAGTCAACATTACACTTTTACTTTTGGGGTATGCTCTCCACCATTCCTGCCTGGCACCAGTTCCTCTTAATTGCATCAAATGAAATTTTATAACTACATTATTTATCTTATTTAACATATTTACGGGCTTAATAAAAGTAACATGAGATAACTTATCAGTCTCTCTCTGGACTTTTCACCACACAGTAGGTAAACCAGCTCATCATAAAGCTCAGATAACTCGGCTCGCGGAGAACATGTCAAAAGCAACAACATCAAAAAGTTGCAAATGTGGAGGCCGGACTGGAAAGCAGGAAACACAGACGCTGTTGTAAAACATCCAACACAGTCGGGGTCCTGTTGGGCTCCACAGAGCGTTTCACACGAGGAAACAAAAAGTAACTAAGATACAGGAGATATGCAAATGTGAACTTTTCCCCCTCAAATAACAGCAACGTCTTCATGGGCCTGCAACTAGCTCAGGCGGTTTAGGGCTGTGGGACACCACCACGCACTTAGTTGCTCCACCACTGGTCAACTCCAGCAGAAAACAAGGCTTTTAACATAAAAATACATACTGCATCTTCTCCCACGTCTTCTGAGACAGGGCAGCAGCCAAACATGGGAGAGGAAGAGGGCATACATCCTGATTATATATGTTTAAAGACCATTTATAAAGTTCTATCTACTCTCAAACCATTTTCCCAAAAGCACTCTGTGGTTCTCAGATGTCTAAACTCAAGCACACTGTGTGCAAACGTTTCTTCTAATGAAGGCATTCAGCTACAGGAAGCTGACAGATGCACACACAGCTTGTCTAGTACCTTCAGAGAAGTACTGCCAGTAGAACAGGACTAAACATGAACCTGTTGGCACCATGTCTAATGCCAGGTGTGGGCTAGAGGGCACGTTTGGGATGAGTTGGTTGTTCCATTAAACAATCCTCACCTCACTAACACTCTTCTGACTGAATGCAAACAAATCCTCACAGCAATGCTCCAAAATCTAGTAGAAGGTGTTTTATGTCGTAAACTGAGACGGCCAGGACTAGGGCATGTAGGAGAGTCGGGTGAAGGTTCAGCCAGTTCAGCCAGTTCAGTCCTGCTGTGGTGTCTGTTTCTCTTTTGTTCTGTTAATAAAGTGCTCAGTTTGCTGAGAAATGGTTCTTGGACTCGTCTTCATCCTCACTGCTGCTATAATACAATACCAGCTTTGGACTTCAGCTTTCCATGAGGGCTGTCAATCACCCAGGTTAAGACCACACCCAGCCTGTTCTTTGAATGGTCTGAGGAGGGAATTTTTTTAACATATTTCTATTTTCTCTTTTAATACCAGAGCTTGAGACTACATCAGGAAAAAATTATCGTGAAACAAATCGATATTGTTTTATCGCCCAACACTACTCCCAAATATAAGAAAAAGCTCAAGTAGCACAACTTTAGGGCCTTCCACTTGGAAAGCTCCATGCAGCTGCCCATATGAAAGGTCAGAACGTTCATACAAGAATGGATAGAAGGATGGATAACCAACTGAATCAGACATCAGGCTTCCCAGGCGTGTCACCAAGGCCTTGGATTAGATGACTGAGTGGTTGGAATGGCTTTTGTTGGTAAAGATCTTGGTGTGACAGAGATCTGTCACCAGTGACATCACTGCAAAAGAGGAAGATCACCAAATAACAGACCAGATCACGACACATCAAACTAATCAATTCGGACATTAAGAAATACGATGACACACATGTGGCTCCAGGTCTGTTGTGACTGTCAACTCCTTGTTCCTGGAAGGCTGGGCTGTGTTAGCTGCGTGCTAATTGGAGCAGGCAGCAATAACAGCCAGGACAACAAACAATGAAATCTCAAACTCCACCGTGAAGTCGCATCAGCAGGCCAGCAAACAGCACACTGAACTACTTTACATAATGAAGTCCGGAGATAAACACTAAAGCCAGACCAACAGGAGCAGATTACGGCCAAGAGCAGTTTATAATTTACGGGGTTAAAGTGTCCGATGATTAATAAACTGGGCTGATGTCATTTTAGATTTATTAGAGGTGTAAAATGGCAGGTTTTACAATTCTACATCCATTCTTTAACAGCTTTTTTATTCAACAGCAGGGGAAGCCAGAGAGCAATCATAAGGATAATGGTTGAGACAGAGATACAGATCAATGGTTTGTTACATCCCTAATATTATGAACTTTTTACTATAGGCCATTTCAAACGAATATTCACGAGTGTAGTGAGTGAAGTAGCTGTTCCTAGGACACTTCTGTTCTGCGGTAAACAGCATTTAAAAACTGGACGTATGCTATAGCCGCTTCTTGTATTTGTAAGACTTGTTAGTTAATTTATTGACAGGATGTTGAAATTAAAGTTGGGACCATGTTGTTCAGTTGTTGGATGTTTCCTGAGGGCAGGGACCAACTAGCTTTCACAAGTTAAAGTACAGATTTCTAAACGCACAAACATTCATAAAGAATACATTCAGTAAACAAAACATAAGGAGAGATTGTATTTACAGACCTTTTTGTCTTTACGTAACCACATACAGGGTTCTGACATCACAGACGGGGCGTTTAAACCTTCCCTTACACACTGGTATACAGCCAGAAGAACTGCTGCAACATGACTGCAAACTAACCACAAACACTGATAAATCAGGTGATTACGAGCTGCACACTGTACCCTAAAAGGGTGAATACTGGTACTTTCCTTTTCATAACACAAGCTAACTTACGCTACACGTACAGTGTCCGCTCACGTCTCCCTCATTGTGTTTTACACAACTTCCTCATACACAGTACTGATACCCACTCTACTATAGCAACATATTCCCAACTTTTCCAATAAGAAAGTCATTGTATGCGTACAAACTGCAGAAAACTTGCATTGCCTCTCTGGTGTAAACACACTACGCTTCAACAAGATCATTTATTACTAATTTCTTACTATGGCATGTTTGCTATGCGTTCTGGAAACTCACAAAATATGCACTTATGATAGCTGGCCATTTAAAAATAGCATCACCAGAAACACCAAAGAAACAGACATGCGCAGTAGCTTTGTAATTGTTTACCTCACTGAAACAGACTATAAACAGCAGATTTGGGCCAAAAGACAAAGCCATTCTAATGGCAATGGCTGCCAGCATTGTGATGTTAACCCCGTACTCCTCATATCAACACTAACAGTGGCTGTGTCGTTCCTCTCTTCAGAAAATTAATTACAAGCTCTTCTGGTCCGTCTCTGACTTGCAGTTTTACTTTCACTTTTCTACTCGTTGTTGCTTGTTTGTTGTTTCCATTTTCTTATTTATTGGTAAGTGAAGAGTGCTGTTCAGTGAAAAAGTAACAAGCTCGCCAAGCAGCATGCGTCTTGCCATATATATATGTAGTCAAAAACCAATTTTCTGCATTTGGACTGTGTGTAATGTGGAAAAAATGCAGAAAATTGGTTTTTGACTACATTCATTTATTAATTTATTACATTTTAGGCTAGCTTTTTTAACCCAAAAGAGAGCAGACCCCCATGTCATCATTCACAGTCATATGCCAGCTGGGTACACATCACATTTTTGCTAAAAATTTAGATCAGTCAAACTCATTATTTTAATTTTAGCAGATTTTGTTGCAATTTAAATGGGCTGATGCATGTTTTCCTCCTTGCATGGCTGTGCATCTGTCTGCTTTGACAGGCTCAAATAAAGAATCAAGCATTCAAATGTGCTCCACAGAAGATCACTTCTGCAAAACTGAGAAAAACAGAGAAATACATCACAAGCATATTCCTCTGAGAGTGTCACATCCTGCTGTTCAGAAATGATGACTGAAATAACTACTACACTCAATCCTGCATATGAACCCACAGGACTGTATGCAAACCTCCAGCCTGTCAGTAAAGTGATAAAAAGAACTACAGACGCTTTTCTGTGGTTTTATACTCAGTTAACACAGTTCTCTGTGGGTCGTAATGAAATGTTTGTCACATTTTTTGGTCAAAATACCTCCCTGATTAAGCTCCATAGCACCCAGTCTCACTCTTTTTAAACACCTCTATTCATAACCGCACTTTAAGGTGCAGTTCTTGGCTCAACCTGCCCCACCCCTCAAGCAAATGAGGATTAACTTCAGCTTTGTGTAGAAACCACCACAGAACATAGCAGAAATCAGCTAAATCTAACCGAATATAGCTGCTCCACCACTGAAGGTGAAACAGGACATTCAAATACAAAGCTAACATTAGTTTTGTGTAGAATTCACCACAAAACCGACAAAATTACCATAAAACAATGCAGAAATCCACAAAAACACAGCATATCAGTGGAAATGACCAGAAATCTACAGAAACGCAGCAGAAATCACCTGAAATCTATAGAAACACAGCAGAAATCATCAGAAATCTATAGAAACAGAGCAGAAATTACCAGAAATGTATGGAAATACAACAGAAATCACCAGTGAACTGCAGAAACACAGCAGAAATCACCAGAAATCTACAGAAACACAGCAGAAATCACCAGAAATCTATGGAAATACAACAAAAATCACAAGTGAACTGCAGAAACACATCGGAAATGACCAGAAATCTATAGAAACACAGCAGAAATGACCAGAAATCTACAGAAACACAGCAGAAATGACCAGAAATCTACAGAAACACAGCAGAAATGACCAGAAATCTACAGAAACACAGCAGAAATGACCAGAAATCTATGGAAATACAACAGAAATCACCAGTGAACTGCAGAAACACAGCAGAAATCACCAGAAATATATAGAAACACAGCAGACATCACCAGAAATTTATAGAAATACAGCAGAAACCACCAGAAATCTACAGAAACAGCAAAAATCACCAAAAGCCTACAGAAACACTGTTCCCTCATCTGCACTGCACATGGGCAGTATTAATTCCTATTTTAGGAAAAGCTTTTACAGTCCTGAGATGTGCTGGAAGGCCTGAATAAGCATTCAAACACAAAGTGGTTACCATACATGTACAGGTTCTGTTCTGCATGTTCCTGTTCTCTCCATACACAAATCAAAACAACCCCTTTACAGCGTTAAGGGGTCCGAATCTGAACAGCTCACAGAATTTCACAATTTCAGACCTAGACCAGTCGACCCTGATGGTAACCTCTGTATCATGATGGGTATCATATGGCCAGGTTCCTAATGGACAGTACGCTAAGATGCCAACAGGTTTGTTTTAAGTTCTGTCTCAGCAGTTTTTGTGCTAGGTAAAAGACTTTTAGTGTGTGTTAGCCAAGGCACGGCTCCTCCCACTGCACTTACATGCATTTTAGTATCACATCCACAACTTCACACCATCATTAACCATCTTGCCCTCCCCTACAGTACAGGCTCTTTTCTGAAATTGAGTTATGTCACTAGAGGCTATTTCGTCCTAATCCTCCTCTAACCCTCCTGGAGTGTGTAAGATAACAGTTCAGTGCAGGGTCACACTGCTGCTGCCACCATGTAGCCACCAAGCAGATAAAAGAGCTATCGGGCATCGTTCAGCTAGGCTCGCAATGCTGCACATATAGAAGCCACATACCAACAACAACTGTACAAGAACCCCAGACTGACAATTCAGGAGGTGCTGAAAACATGCAGGCCTGTCTGACCTTATAAAACAGACCTAATACAATACACTGTATTAATTAGTGATGCAACGAATATTTGGAAACCAAAGTGAAATAAGTGAAAAGACTGAATAATTTATACTGAACACTGATGTTATTAATGACACTGTGACCTTTCTGGACATTCAGAATTGGGCTTTTCCAAACCAACAAAACACAGATTCACCAGCACAGTTACAGTTTGGTGCTGAAATGGAAGAAGACAACAAACTACAAGCACAACCTTTACTAAACTACACTTGTTATGATGAAGCCAGAATACAGCCGCTTAGCTTTGTGTTTGTGCTCCCTGCTGCAGTGTTAGGGATCGTCTCACAATTAGCAGAAGGAATGTGAAGTGTTTCAGTGTCTGTAGCCAATGACACTCACAGTAAACACACAAAACATCTATGTGACTTACATCATTCATTTTAGACATTTTCATCATTTTATTAAATATTAGTAATAATGTAACACACATGCATCTTCATACATATTCATATATTATTGTCTTTATATACAGTACAACTGAGGTGATGAAATAGAAAATGTAAGCTTTGCTATATAAAGTGGTTCAGCCACTTTGTACATCGTACATTTGAAAATGAACAAACCAAACTAATAATAATAATTATTATTATTATTATACAAATTATTGGCCTTGACTGATAATCAGAGGTGATATTTAATTTGCCGATTCTCAGAATTAGCATTTGACCTCCACTTTTATACAAACTAAAGTGTTTTTTAACCTTCTCTATGTCCATATCTCACAAACATGATAATAAATACGCAACCCAATGACCCAACCACAGCACATGTCGAGTAAAACAAATATCACATTTATGGTGTATGTAAATATCGGTTATCATTGTTCTTGATTACTAATAAGTATCGGCATCAGCCCTGAAAAATCATCGACCTTTAGTTTTGTACATTATCTATTAAAGCTGTGTATTAGCAATACAGTACGTATAACATTATGATACTGTACGCAAAACGATACTGATGGATGATTGACTACTGAGACTCCTGACTGCTGAGATCTCTGCATGATGAGGTTCCTGCCTGATTTAGACCAGTATTAGTATTATTACTCATTTTACTTTCATTAACCACTATCATTGTTAACCCTACTTACGAGTTTAATCCGTGCAGGAGCCGAGCTCGTTAGCTGGTTTGCTCGTTAGCTGGTTTGCTCGTTAGCTGGATGCATTTTCCCCATAAGAATACATGTAAAACTGATTAATCCGTGTCAGCCGGCCAATATACAGTATACTTTAATATGCTAAATAATGTGTTTATATGGGTTTTTAAAACATAAACGAGACGACGACGGTGCTCGTGTAGGCTGGCGGCTAAGGAGGACAGGAGGACGGGCGTACGTGTATGGCATGGTTACACTTATCATATGAAAAGTAAAAGTCAAATGTATCTAACTTTCTTGTTCACTACCTTTTGCTGTCTTTGTGTCACTTTCACTAGCACTTTCACTTTCACTGGACAGAAGTCAAAGGTAATGACTGACCTCTTCTTCTACGCTAGCATCTAGGGGATGCTACGACCGCCACGCCCCTAGCTGTTGGCATACTTGAACGAATTTACGCTACTCGTTACTTGGAATTTTACTCGTTAACTGGAACAAAAATATTCCGAGATCTAGACTCGTTACCTGGAATACTCGTTAGTAGGGATGCTCAAAAGTAGGGTTACCACTGTATATCAGTACATCTGAACACTACAACAGTCTCAAATTTTGGTACAATGACCGTCTACAAATAACTTGACTAGAGGAGGAGGGGTCCCATGTGAGTGTGGCTCCTCCCAAGGTTTCTCCATCTTTGAGGGAGTCTTGCCGTTGGAGCTTTTGAGTTTTGTTATTACTGAAACTCTGTAAACCTGCTATAAGACATCAGTTGTATCAAATAAATTCGACTTGACTGCATTGGAATAGTCTAATGGTTGAAGAGAGATTAGAACACTGCCACCTAGTGGTCTGGGGTTTAAACACAACACAAAATCATCCACTAATCTTTACGTGAGTTATTAATTAAAAATCAATAAAAGTGATACACTATCACAAAACATAGCACTGTATCTTTTATGTATTATACATCTCCATCATTTATATGTAGCATTTCAAATGATCTCCAAGCGTCCACACCACGGCAATGTGAAGTGGGAACATCTGATTGCAAACTCATGGGCAAGTCATTATGATCACATCTATAATACAGCCCACGACAGGCCATTGTCAATTGTCTTCTCTTGTATAATGTGCAGTAACAATGGCTGAAGTTATGAAACAATGTGCATTTTATGACTGTTCTCTGCTAATTAGTGCTTAAGCAGCCTGTAATTAACACCTCAAACATTTTGAACGCATCTTGAATTCATTTAGGAGCACCAAAGCATGAGGCTGAGAGGACTGTGGTTCAATGAGTACAGTACCAGTAATGTACCAAACCTAATCAATTGCATGCCATTAGCTTCACTGTTGCTGTGGTCTTTATTGATTCCATTCTTATTACGTAGTAGACATGCTTATATAAAGACAACATTACAGTGCTGTGGAGGACCTCTGCATCACGTTCAGGTTCAATGGGATTCAGAAAAAGAACATTTGCAGGCTAATTATCTGATGTTTGAAAGCAGCCCAATTAGATGGTTCTGAAGTTTAAGGTGTAATATTCAGGAAGGTTACAATTTAACACCTCAATCCATGACATCTTTCCAAATATGTCTCAGTGTATTACATTTTAATTGGACATTTTAATTGGTGTGTACCAACCAAGAAACTGTAACTGATCAGGATGCTCTACACTGGGACAAATACTTGAGTCCAGACCCAGAAACGGTTCTGGGCTCGTTTGGTGGAGGAGCTCATTATCACTGGTCTGCTTTCACACAGAATAAAATTCATTTGAACATCACTTTGCTGTCTCCAGTTTGCAAAACGTTCCACCCTTTCATCTGTTACTGCTTTTCTTATTTTTCTTGGATACAAACACACAGAGATTCTTAGATGAGGTAGGTTTGGCTATTTTGGACCCCTTTGGTAAAAGAACCCAGTATCCAGGTTCATTTTGTATCTCTTTGATTCCTTCAGCCGATTAATTTAACAATGCATTAGGTAGCTTGCACAACAACCAATCAGAGCCAGGAGGCGTGTCAGATGGAGTGTCCATCACCGCTCATGCTGTGGGGCCACCTCTATCCAGAGGCTCTGGAGGAAAGGGCTGGAGCGCATTGGAGAGGGAGGGGGAGGGAAGTTTGCTCAAATTTCAGCTACAAATTGCAGATTTATTGTGACTTTATAATTCAATCTTTACAACTAAAGCAATTCATAGCTAATTTAAGTGTATGCATGTTGTAACTGATTATTTAAAACAGTATATCTAATTTGCATGTTATGAGGCTCAGGGATGATCACGGGTACTCATAACAGACCTCACTTAAAGTGACCGTTTATTCCAGAACGATCAGAAATCAGTTATCTGGACCGCTGCCAATAATTTTTCCAGTTGGACATGGACTAGGAACAGGTTTGCAGATCACTGGAGCTCAAAGAAAGACCACAGATCAGTTCAAAAACATTTCCACACTTGACCAAACAGTCCAGCAACTGCCAGTGCAGGACATTATCAAAACCAGACTCCAACCTTGGTCAAAGCTCCCTCCCAGCAAAAACATTCTTTTTCTTGTTGTTGATGCTTTTCTTCTTCTGATCGCAGATGGATAAATGTTGACCAGATGTCTGCTGGAAGGAAATTTGAGGGGAATTCGTGTTAACCAAAACTCTCACCAAAAAGAGTGGGGAAGAGAAAAAAGCCATTACATTTCTCACACCCTTTCCCCAGTGTACTGAGCACATTTGAGCAAAGAAGAAGAAGAGCTGCCAAGCAGACGGCAGCCTTGTAAACAGCCTCGCGACGCTGTGTTGAGAAATAAGCGTTTGTAAGCAAATCAGGATGGGCCAAAGTGTTTTCCACTGTTCCTCACCAGCAGAGCACTGCACAGTGCCCAGGGGAGCTGTGAATGAAAGGTATCGACTGTGTGGGAGAGCGAGCTGATGGGGTGCGTCTGGCATTACGGATGAGGTCACCTCTTAAAGTTTCAAGAAAGGTCATGTGATGGAATGTAACCCATGTGGCCATGGCAGCCTTTTCAACATCACCCAACCGTGGAAGGCACAGTTTATGCAAGCAATACTAAAAAATCTCAACGCTTCTTAATTCCACTGAGTGAAGCTGAGCTGACCAATCTGATCTGTTTATCAATATTGTGATATTTGCCTTTGCTGATATCTACCAGCTCGGTCAGGGTTTACTGCATGTATAAGTGAGCACACCAGTCAGTTGTAGCAGAGCGTAAGACCATCATCATGGACAAAGGAGGTTATCTGACTGAAAGGGCTTGATTATAGGGTACTATAATGATTATAGGGTACAGAACGTTTGAGTGATGTCACAGTGTTGGCCTTTAAATTTAATGTCAACTTTATCACACACACACAGCAGCCACGTCCCCCCTTCTCTGTGTGTTCCTCCTCTTACATTAGCTATTATAGCAACCACATAGCAACAGCCTAGAAACCACTGACCATCCATGTAGCATCAGCCTAGCAACCATATATCAACAGCTTAGCAACCACATGGCAACTGTCTAGCAACCACATAGCAACACTCTAGCAACCACTTAGCAAGAACATAGCAATCACTTAACAACAGCCTTGCAACTACTTAGCAACCACATGGCAACAGCTTAGCAACCACTGAGCATCCGCGTATCAACAGCCTAGCAACCATATATCAGCAGCATAGCAACCACATTGCAACACTCTAGCAGCCACTTAGAAAGAACATAGCAATCACTTAGCAACAGCCTTGCAACTACTTAGCAACCACATAGCAACAGCTTTTTTCGACCACATAGCAACAGCCTATCAATCACTTAGGAACAATGTAGCACAAGGCTGTGCACCCATTCTGCATTCAGCATGAGATCAAGTTTGGATTTGGATATCTGTATGACAAAAGCCAATATCAGTAACAGTAAACAAATAATACACCATGCAGCCAAACTTTACTAAGTATGGCTGCAAGAATTCATAAATTTTTAAATGTATCTACCAAACAATCCAATGCATCAATGTCAAACATAAACAGCATGTTTATTTTCCAAGATTATCATCATAATTTCTCTATGTACCCTCCTACAGGGGGCAGCACATGCCAGTCTGCCAAATGAAGTACTGCTGTATTATTTCATGTTCAGTATCGCTCAGTATTGAAATGAATTACAGCACATTGTAGCACATTATGATAATCATTGGGTCATTGGCTAAAATTATCAATATAGGATGACACTGTGCTTGTATTTTACACTACAAATGCACTGATATGAAATGCTTGGGTCCGACAGGATAAATGAAAATTAACAACTGGTTGATATCATCCTGAAACACTGTTTTAATGTAAATAATATAAATGTACAATTCAGCCTAAGCTGCAGCCATCAGTGTGAGTGGCCACCAGAGGGCGCTGTAGGAAACTTCCCACCACACAAGCTACAAATAGGACACATAACTATCAGAAATACTTTTAATGTAATAATTCTAATGTATTTTGATATAATAAAAATTCAATACAATAGTTGATATCAGTCAGCTATATCCTTAATCAACATCCCTGCTCCGAACCTGTAGATGGAGGGTAGTTTTTGCAGTGTTTTCTGTATTAGTTACATGTGAGTGTGTGCTCATGCCTGGCCCTATGAGACCAGCATCAAGACAGCCTAAGCAACTCAAATCTCAGTTGTATTTCGTGGAAAGAATTGACTCTCAAAACAATACTGGCTTTAATAAACAACGAGTCATACAAAGGCCCCATTTTGGAGCCTACACTGCAACACAATGCAGCATGTCCCTAATAGGAAGGACTTAGCTAATTACAGTAAAACTGGTACAACGGTCACTCCTTGTTTTACTACATAAACACACATCTAATCGCTCCAACTGGACATAGATGAGGAACAACCCCCTTGAGACCGCTGGAGCTCAAAATCAGAGCCAAGAACACCAAGAGGTGGAGTACCAGAAAGACCAGAGTCATTACATCCATGCAATGCAACAGTCACATACCGCAAAAGACAGAACTGTTTACGTTCAGCAAGGATTTGTGGTGGTTCTTCAAGCCGATTTAGGTCAGAATGGCTATGAAAACAGAAGATAACCTCTCCAGACTCTTATGGGACTCTGTAATAACGTGCTCTCGTAGGATGTTTTCAGACTCAGGACCGAATCTGATGCATTTGGTCAAGTGTGAACGCAGTTTCTGAGCCCAGAAGCGGTGCTGAAGCAGGACTCTGGGGTTGATTCTGGTGCGGTAGCTTGTGGAAGCTGTCCACTCCTGGTGATACTTGAATGGTTCATTTTGTAATCTGCTTCAACTTACTGCATCACTTCCCTTTTCAAGTTTGATGGTGTACAATGAAAACAGAATCAATGAAAACTTGACAAGTGTGAAAACGCCCTTAAATCACTTTTAGAAAGGATTTTTCCTTTCCAAGGTTTCTTCCTCCAGCCTTGAGGGAGTTTTTCCTTGCCACTGCTGCCTTCGGCTTGCTCACATCGGGCTTAGATTCAGTTAGTTTGATATTAAATATGTAAAGCTGCTTTGTGACAACGCCCATTGTAAAAAGCGCTATATAAATAAATTTTGATTGATTTTGATTGATTTTGATTGAGAGAGCACATGTCCACAGCACAAAGTCAAACATCGTTATGATGAAAGACAACAAAACATGTGAACGATACCACAGGTCAGGCATAAAGGTTTCAGAAGAAGCTGCTTGGGTTCCCTTAACCTCTTAAATTTGGTCTTCACTCTTACACAGACAATATAAAGACCTCATTATTAGTAATGCTGTCAAGTTGACTCTGGTGACTACATAAGACAGTGTTTCCCAAGAATATCCTGCTTCTGTTTCTTCAGATGTTTAACGGCTTTAATGTTTACATCCATCTATCTTGTTGATGGTCCTCTTTACCTTCAGCTGTTCCAGCTTAAGTGAACTGGTTCTTCTCTTCAAAGACCTTCAGTTTGGTTATCTGGGCTTCTAGTGAAAGCTGAGCTTTGATTTGGCCCAGGATCCATTTATCTGTCCAAGCGTCTCTCAAAAGTCAACACCAAAGTTCAACGGCATCAATATTTTTCCACATCCATAAAGAACCACAGAGAAGATCACGGTCACAACCCATAAACACTGTCTGCTGCAGATCTCATAAACAGAGCTGAAGGTTTTTCACAGACTGTATGAAACTCAGCATTCAGCACAGATCCTAAATGTAAACTAGCCCCTCTGAGGCTATAATCAAGCTCTCCATCCTGCCAGGTCAACTGCATCCTCACAAAAACATAAACCATTCATTCATAAAAAGTCCTCATACCATGGAAGCCCATTCCCAACACTTCAAATATAAAATTCAGCACCTAATTAATGTGTCATTATTATTAATGTGTATTATTATAGTATTTATTATAGTGTTATTGTATAGAGACTATACAATCACTATCTTATGTCAAAACTGACTTATTATCTCAAAAACAGTGACTTGGTATCTCAAAATAACAGTATCTCAAAGCATTGGCTTCGTATCTCAAAGATGTGACTTAGTATCTCAAAGATGTGACTTAGTATCTCAAAATTTTGACTTGGTATCTCAAAGATGTGACTTGGTATCTCAAAGATGTGACTTGGTATCTCAAAGATGCGACTTGGTATCTCAAAGATGCGACTTGGTATCTCAAAGATGCGACTTGGTATCTCAAAATTTTGACTTGGTATCTCAAAGATGTGACTTGGTATCTCAAAGATGTGACAGTATCTCAAAGCAGTGGCTTAGTATCTCAAAATAGTGACTTAGTATCTCTAAATGACATAATATCTAAACATGAGGAATCGTGTCAAAATATGTATCTCAAAATAGTGACTTAGCATCTCAAAATACCAACTTAATATGTCAAAATGGTGACTTAGCATCTCACAATAATGACTTAATGCCATCACATAATGAGAAATAATCTCACAGTATCTCAAAATGAATTAATATCTCAACATAATGAGGCACAATCTCATCTCAAAACAAACAGTATCTCAAAAAGACTTGACCTCAAAATCGTGCATTCGTGTCTGTAAACACTGAAGCAGTGCTGGTGTGAGCGGTGTGGACGGGCCTGAATGTGCTGTGTGGAGAAATGTGAGCTGTGTGGGTGTAAAAGCGGACATTAGTGGAGGTTTTGTGCAGGACAGTTGATGTTTACGTGGCTAAAAGCTAACAGCTAACTAGCCTCAGCGGCGGATGTATGAAGTGAGCTCGTCCGGCGCGGAAACGGAGCAGAGCCGCTAAAACGGCCGCTGAGCGCAGCGGATATGTTATGATGGCATAAAAGATGTTTATGTGTCAGAAAGGCGAAAGAACGAGCTAAAGTTGAGCCTCTGGCTCATCAGAAATAAGAAACGAGGCAGAATTAGACGAAGAATGTAGAAATGGACGCTTGTTTAGACTAAAATGTGGAGAAATGGAGGATTTGTGTCTAAAAAACAAACACTAGCTTATTCTGAAGCTATCGGCCACGTTTTATAACAAAAAAACAACAAACCCGGGCTGGTGAACAGGCTCAGGGTTGGGTTGTGTACCTCTGGAGGCAGGTGAGCCGGGCCGAGCCTGCTCAGGTGAGCCCCGCTGCTGCTCCGCTGGAGAGCGGCTGAGGCGCGCGTTCTGCCCGGCTTCCGCGGCGCCCTGTCCGGCCGGGCTCGGGTTGAGGCTCGGGCTGGAGGGCTTCGGAGCTGCGGTGTTGCTGAAAGATGATGATGATGATGAGGAGGAGGAAGGGGAGCGGGTTGGGCTGGGCTGGTTCGCACGTAAGAGCTGGTAGGGCACCGTGGCACGGATGGGCTGCAAGCGGCTGCTGTTGGATGATGATGATGATGGTGATGATGATGATGATGATGATGATGATGATGAAAGGCTGGAGGGGGACCCGGCGGTGCTGCGTTTGGCCCGGTGCTGATGATGATGCTGAGTCGAGCTGGCAGATGATGTTGACATGATTGTAAACAATATATATGTTCACAACTTATTTATGATACAGCTTATCTAATGTACATGTGTGTCTACAGCTGCACTGTTAAACATTGTTTTTATGGTTTAATTTTAAAGCTAAGTCTAGTTTTTAGGTTGTTTAGGCTGCTCAGCTACATTTTCCCCTGTATTTATACAGCTCTATAGTATATAGTATGTAGAGTGCTCCTCGGAAGAAGAAAGTGATCCTTTTACGTTTTCTGCATTACCGATATGACAAAAAACTTCACAAGAGGTTAGAAGCGATACTTGTCTTAAGTTTGAGAAAGTTTCGAGCAGCAGAAAAGTCAAGTTTTATCTGAAGAAATGTAATCCCGGAGTCGACAGTCTGAACACCCCTGTAGCTTTACTGCGCTCCAAATGACAGGCAGTGGAAGCGCCTGGGGGGCGGGGCTTTAGAATACTAACGTTCCACTGATTGGTGAGGCGAGTGAATAATAATTAGGCCGGCTTCTGCGATTGGCTAATAAACAACCAATGGATTGTTTGAAAACGGCATCAGCTAAGAATCAGGAACTTTGGCTGTGTGAAACTAAAACTACTCCTACTACAGTGTTAAATATAAATGACTGAAAGTAGAAGTAAAAAATAGCGTATTACTGTTTTATATATTTATTTGACTGTTTTATATATATTTATTTTACTGTTTTTACTGTTTTATATATTTATTTTTAATTGTACTATTCTGTTGATCATTTCCCCCCATTCAATTTATTTTATCTCAATTCTATTAGTTTTTTGTCATTATTACCTTTTATTTAATTCTAGTATTTAATTTTATTTCCAATGATTACATTTGATCTTAATCCTATTACTATTTTTAAAATTATTTTTACTTGACTTTTGCCTAATTATCATTTTATGCTAAAATCTCTAACATTTTTAATATCTTAAAATGTTATTTTATTTTCATCCCATTCTTATTTCAATCTTAATTGTTCTCTTAATTCTCAGTTCTCACTTATCTTGTGTTAATTTCTGTTCATGTAGATTCTTTCATTTTGGTTTAACCTAATTAAATTGCATTATTATCCCTTTATTTTGTAAATCCTTGGCTGCATTGAAAATTATTGACTCCCTCAATGTATTTCCAATTGAAAAGAAAGATTAATTGACTGATTGATTGAATGCTGTCCAATTTGGGTGGGGGCGAGGGGATCAGCAGGACATTCCTATTCGACAATCCTCAGCATTGTGCTTGAGATAGCTGACTAACTCTGTTAACAAATACCCAGTCTGTGCTCAGCTATTGATTAAATTAAACCCAACAAAGGAAGCTCAGAATAAACACGAGGACTATGTTTGATCCAAGCAAAGTATTTTCATTTACAAATACTCAAAACAGTACAAACAAGACTTACAATTGGAAACACAATAAGAGTCATATTATGAGAGCAGTTCCTTATATAATATCAAAGTAACTTATAGAGGAAAAATAAAAAGATATGACCAAACACCATCATTCAACTCCTCAAACAGATTTCAGACAGTTACAGTTTCACCGCAGATCACCGCATTTAAAAGAAAGAGACCTAAAGAGCCTAAGAACCATTCTTCATTTTCCATGAGTGTCACCTGATAATAGCAGCATGCACGGCATCAAAACTTACTCAATTCATACCAAAATGTAACTTTAAAGTCTATATAATAACATGACTGAAATTTATTGGTGTTTTGTAGTTAAAATGCTGCTCTGTTGTTCAGTAAAAGTTGTGCTTTTAGTGCCAAGATTCCAAAAAACTACATAAAAACAGAAAATCCACTGCAAACAATGACAAGTGTGGTAACAATGAGGAAGTATTGTATGAAAAGTAGCACTTATAATAGATATTATAGGCATTTATATGGAGTTATATTAAAGCCCAAATGTATTGTATTTGTGAATTATGATTCAAAGCTTTAGAATGGAAATATAATTATAGTTCAAGTACAAAATCAAAGTCTTCAGTTCTCAATGCATTTGGTTCTACTGTCAAATGTGCAAATTTACATTTCACCTACATTTTGTACTTTTCGTTTATTCTTGTACAAGTTTGACATGCAAACTTTTTTCGGCATGTAATGTCATGGTAATATGTGCCACGAAAACTAGCTTTCTTGAAAAGTTTGAACTGTAGAAGTACTTATGAACATAAAGGTAAATGTAAACTTTTTCACTTCCTTTATTTATATAAACTCAACACAAGTCTGTGCACGAAGTTGTTGTTGTATCTCTCTCAGAAGGTTTTATATGAAGCTGGCAACTCTAGACACTTCCGAATGACTTCACAATAAGAAGAAAGCCACATAGTAGCAATCTATGAAGTCTATAGTTGTAAGTTTGATATATTTCTGTAGGCGAATTTTAACAGTGTTGTTGCACCTGTCAGAATTGCAACAGTAGTCTAGAGACGTGTATAAAAGTCAGCCTCAAAACAAATAATAAATACATGGACTTTTAGTGGAAAGTCTATAGTTCTGTAGGAAATATGGTTATGATTCTGACGTGAGGTGTAACAACACTGTCAAAAGTTCAATGCATACTTAACTGGAATGAATGAAAAGTTCAAAATCCAGATTTCATGGCACACTGCTAAATGTTTACAGGTAGCTAAACTGAAATATTTAGTTCTAAATTTAGTGATCGAAATGTAAACGTGCATATCTGACATACACAGTAAATCTGCCAGTGTTAAATCAACACTATTAGAGTTAAATTAACACTGAGGGTGTCAAAATGTAACACTCTCAGTGTTAATTTAACTCTAATAGTGTTGTTTTAACACTGGCAGATTTACTGTGTAGGAACTGAACACAATTAAAGCCACTATTTGTATTTGCACTGTAATAAACGCACATTCAAAAGCTGATGTATGCCGTCAAATCACAAATACAATATTATTTTTACAATTGATCGGTCTCCATATGTCTGTGACCACAGATACATTTTTATTGAGAGCACTGCTCAGTAATATCTTTACAGCTGTATTCCTTCAAGAGTTACAGCCAGAACTGTGAAAAAATAAACAAATGAACAGAGAAAATGGATGTTTAACAAAGTTCTGAAATTTTAAATGAACTATAGCATCTAAAAATAGCTGTGCAAGCACGTGATGCTATAGTGTCTGAAACGTTTTGCAAGTTCGAAGAGTCCTCTTATTGCACACAGCAACAGAAATAAATACAATCATTTCAAAAACCCCACATTCTTATTAACAAAGATATTAAACATCATCCTACTTCTTAAACGTTTACTACAGGAACTACAAATGTCACTCAAAAAGTCCTGAGCTCATATTAGCAATCTTAATATTAGCACTTGGCATCACAATCTCGTGCTCCTGACACAGAAAATCCATCACAGCTATGGGCACGGCTCACTTTGTTCAGTGGTGGTTTGGCAAAAATCCTATTTGCACCATTTTCCCCCGAAGTTCATTAGTTAAGACATGTTTGGTGTCTGAAATATGTTTTATATTCGTCCTACAGCTATGAGGCTAATGTAGCTCAAATCAAAAGATAAACTCGACTGATTAGCATCGCACTAACTCCATGCCAAAAATGACCACATTAGAATCTGTGAATTTTTTTTAGGAAGACACTGACAAAAGCCCTGTTCAGACTGGACTAAATTACATGGGGTCCTGTGGTAATTTCGTCTTTTACAGGAGGCCCTCTGTGATTTTATGTACATCCAGATGTGCTTTTAAAAGCAGAATTATGTAATTTTTTAGCTAATTTTTGACATTTTGTGGAGAAAAAATAAAATAAAATCTAAACGTGAGATACTGTCCACTTCCTGTTCAACACATTATATTAAAAAAGTGAAGCTGAGCACTAGAGGGTGCTGTGAGGAAGTCCTCTTTGAATGGGAGTGAATGAAGCTAAATGGCTAAAAACATTAATTACATTTTGTTGTAGTTTTTAACGTGCAACATTTTATTAATTTCAGAAAGTTTACGAATATAACACAATGATTTATGACAACTAGTCAGTATTGCGGTTTTTCTAATCCAGCTTGGTTTTGTGCATTTCAGCTACTGAGTGCTAACTGGTTAGCGAGTGGCTACATTGATTAGCTGCACAGAAACATAAATGTTTTAAAATAAATCTGGTGTTTAAAGACGTGTAAAATATGAAAGTGGCGCTGAATTGTTTTATGTAGTTGTGTTTAGTGAAAAAGTGCATTAGTGCCTAATCATTTAGAAATTCATGTTGGACGTCCTCAGCAGCTTCTTACGTGTCTCAACCAGAACAACAAGGATAAATTCTTAATATAGAGACTCTGATAAATCCTCAGAAACGTACTCCTGTAGATACTTTAATGTCATACGGATGTAGGAGTTTTAACTTTTAGGAGACGTGTAAAATGTTAAAAAGCAGACAAACTGATTAATCCAATCTGAACAAGACTTGCTTAATAAGAAGTGACCGATTATCAGCCCTCATCTATAATCAGAGCTGATATTTAACACTTTTCTGACTGTCGGAATCGGCACTTGAACTTGTTAATGTTAATAAAAGTGTTTTTTATTTATGTGCATGTTTTTAGTCTGCATTTTGTGTTGAGATGAAAATGGAACAAAATGTGATTTTTGACTGCATGACATAATCTGAGGGGCAGGTTATCTACGTCACGGCTGCATTTCATGGCAGCTGACAGGCAAAACCTCACGGCTCAAAGAGAACCGAGTTCTCCAGAGTAAAGTCATAGCAGAAGCTGGCCAGGTTTTCGTTGATGTCTCGAGGCAGAATGAACTCTGGTACGAGGGGCAGGCCGGACTGCATGGAGAGGATGTGTGGCGCTAAGGTGAAGGGTATGTCTCCTAGAAGCTCTGGAAGAGCTGGTGCCACTTCTGTGATCTCAGGCTCTGTGGAGGCTTTAGCGGCTGGTTCCACTGGAGTGGACTGGACAGCTTCTGCAGTTCTGCTCAAGCCTGCAGTAGATGACTGCAAAACAAAGAGAACAGAGGAAATCAGACGAGAGTAACGATTACTTCAATTACTGACTAATCTATTGTCCGATAGCACCTCTCGGTCTCTCCTGAGTAGTGCTGTGTATTGGTAATGTGGTATGTAATGACATGTCAGCTAAGTTTGCTTATGCTAATGTCAGAGGTGCACCCTTACACTACTTGTTAATGGGGTGTAAGAGGCTAATAGCTCTGCCATCTAGCGATGCCACGATTGTACCCACGGCTGTGTCCATTTTATCCAGAAGCCTAGTCTTGGTCATATACAGTTGTTGAAAGCTGGTAAACGCAAAAACGCAGTATGGACAGGCTTTGGATATCAGTACAAATCCTTTTAGCTGTGAAATACTCTACATGAGAACCTGCAATGAGAATAATGGGTCTGCTTGTATTTATCGTGGTGATATAAAACAGGAACCAGGCTGATCATTCACAATCGACCACGATACGTGCAAATGAACAACAATCTAATTCAACAACATGTAATTAAATGAGGCAGAACATTTATTTGTCGTAGCAGCATGCAGTGCTAAGGTCTGTTTGAAGTGGATGCGGGTGTGCTGCACAGATCTGCCATCAATGAAGCCCTTCAACATCCTAAGGAAGGAAGTGTCTGGGTGCTGTCCCCGACTTTAAAGATGTTAGAAACTGAACTCTGAGCACAGGCAGGAGCTGTGCAACTGTACGTTACATAAGATCCTTCAAGTTATTCTGCACAAGGGAACTATTTCTTTAAAAGTTGATAATATTCTTAAAATACTGTATCAGTGCGTCGTTTGAGTATTTGGAGTGCCTACCGACCCACACACTGTGAAATAAGACATGTTTTGTGGGCAGCCTAGGTCTGAAATCATGGGATTTGACAAGCCATTCAGATGTGGCTACCCTTATGACATCACAAGGGGAAACACAGTACTAGGGTTGCGAATCTTTGGGAATCGAACGAATCGATCCGGAATCGATTCTTGGGGTCACGAATCGATTTTTTCCCGATTCTTTCATATCCAAACGAAATACTTTATCGTTGTAATCTCTGCAAATCTCATGAGTCACGTCAAGCCCTTTCTTACCCGGGCCGGGTTGACGGTAAAATCCAAAGTGTTTCCAAATGGTTGCTTTCAAAGACCGGGGCTTGGATTGCATGCCTGTACTAGCCGACGCTGCTTCCTTGTTTTGCCTAGCACTACGGTGGCTGAGAAGGCACATCCGCACCCGCAAAAAAAATAGATTTTTTGAAAACGAGAATCGATTCTGAATCGTTCAATGTGAGAAACGCGATTCGAGCGCGAAGCGATTTTTTCCTGCACCCCTACACAGTACATCAGTTTTTCAGCAGAAAAGTTCCGTTTAGAGCTTGAGCACTTTGTGTTGTCCATATCGGCTCACGGCTTAGAGCTGGTTGAGGTGAAATAAGGCACAATGTCACATTCATGTTATGTTATTGTTGTCGATGGACATTACGGCAAGTCACAGAGTGGCCAGCAGTGGCCGCTGTGGAGTCTAGACGTCATGTATAAGCCACAAATAGGACACAAAATGAACCGTTGAAATTATCACCCATAATTTCAACGTGAAGCCGATGAGAACAGTTTTTCCATTTATCAACAAATAATATATCAGCTGCTGATATAACATTATGCACCAAAGAGCCACAACATTAATACCACAAAACCATCTGGTAGGTGTACGGCTATACAGTTGCATACTGTCAAAGCTCCAACACTATATTCCTCTTACAATCAGCATTAAACATTGGGTCCTAGACCCAAGTATGAATCTGACAAAGACCAGACTGTGATGACCAGATGACTGGGTCGGAGTATCTCCAAAACAGAAGTGGCATCTATTGATTAGGTCACAAATACAGTCACAAGGTCTTGGGCCCCCAAGAATCAGTGCATGAAGGTAACAAAGGCAATCCCAGAACCGAAGAGCTACTCAGGGCTACAGGTTAAGCCTGATTCACACTATAATGTAGAAAATGTCAGACACCCCACACATAATGACATTTTGCAATGATTTTTCTGTCCTTGATCGTTGTTAGTCATAAAGCTCCACACAATACAGTATCTGCCCTCAATGTAACACCACACACTTTAAGAGTAACACACCCAACGATCAGCTCAGAGTCTTAGTGCCAGTTGTGAGAGCTTTGTGCTCATGAAAAACAAAAGGTTGCGGATGAAACCATAATAGCTCACATTATAAAGACACTCATGCAGCTACACAAGTGCACCTCGCTCACCATTTAGCCACTTTTAACCTCTTTTGTACACAGTGACACGATCAGTTCAGCTTAGCTTTCAATTGGTTGATGGTTTAACATGTTTATTAACACAATTGAGTGTTTTTTGCACAATATCTCATAAAAACACAAGCACTTTTCCTTGATCTTACCTCTCATGCAGGTGGTCACAGTTTCTGTCTTTGTTTTCTGAGGATTTTAACTCATTTCCAGTTAACATGACATAGATATACCCGTTACATAATGCTGCGTGCTTGTTTACTATGGAGACTCTGTTTTAATGCTGTTAATAGATTAAGTGGAACCCTCAAGCACATAAAGTCATACAAATTAGGCCAAAATTTGCCATTACCCTGTATGTATTTAGTGACACATCTGAAGCTAAATGAAGAAAAGACCGGTGTAGCAAACATTCATGTCTCCTCAATTAAACCACACTTAAACTTTTCCTCTGCAGGCCATCTGAGACCACGACTTACTGCATGAACTGTAGAGCAGTATGGTGGCTTGTTATGTAATATTCTAGAAGAAGTGGGCTAAAGGAAAGACAAAAAAACAAACATCCTGTTGAAGGCTAGTCAAGCTTACACAATCTTAGCAATATGCTAGCGTAGCAGGTATTGTCTAAAATCACTCAGGTCCATGAATATTTGCAATGCAACAACGTTTGACTCCCAAAGCAAAAAGGCAGCTGAAAATAAACAACATATCGTTCAGATTTTCAGCTTATTTTGAGGATGTTTACCTCCACAGTGTCCGGTGTAGTAAATACAACCATAAATGGTCATTTTTAATACTTGCAAATCATTTCTGAGGGTTTGTAGTAGTTTTTTTCAGGACCAGGACCTCTTGCTTGCCAAGTGTGGTACATTTGCTCAAGTGTGAAAGTTGATCCTGAGCCCAGGACCTGATCTCTGGTTCTCCTGAAGTTGGTGGTAACACTATGCTGCAAGTGTGGAAGCTTTTGTGTCCTATTTTTAGTTTGTACAGTTGGGTATTCTCTTCTAGACTCCAGAGCATCATCTGGTGGCCATTTTTTCTTAAAATTTTGCCAATTTTCTCCCCTTCCCAATGTGGTAGTAGCCAATTAACCCATCCCATCCACTAGGGGGCTTTTCCCATCACTTTTGCACTAACTACCACTGATACACTGTCAGGGATGTCAGGGATCACCATGTTATGTCCCAGGGTGAATTTATTCCAATCTAGGCGTGGCCATAATATTCCGAAATGACGTGGTCCACACATGCGGTCCACATTTCTACCAAACAAATAGTGTTGTGGGCAAGACGCATCAGATATGACCACAGATCAGACAGATAGCTAGAATGAAAATGCTACATATGGTAAAATAACAATTAAAAATTGTCCAATTCCTATTAAACACTCCAATTAAAGCTTAAAGTCTGCACTCCAACTCCAACCGTCTGTGGTAGACAGATACAATATCAATAACTTTGTCAAAGTCCAAAAATTCATAGAGTTGCATGTATCTATTCATCCATCAATCGATGCCTCTTTTCCTCACTCCATCCATACGTCACTTAGTCACTCAGTCAAATGTATCTTACCTAAACATCCATCCATTTTTAACACTTCCTGTTCACAATGACATGTCAATTCAGCTCGACTCTCATTGGCTGATGATCTTTAGAGCATAACGCCAACGTCATGTTTTTACCAGAGAATCGGCTCCACCCCCGCTACAGGACACTGAGTCTAAATACTGATCATGTTTAATATGTGCGATTCTCAAAGGGGTGCAGCCCTGACTGCACCGGGAGAAGATCAGAGGTAAAGACTGGATAATAGACACTACAGGATCATCTGACATCATCAGTTATGAAATCAGGAGACCTGTCAGGAGCAAATCAGCCTCAAAATCAGCCCGATTATCCTGTAGGGAACCAGTCATTTGTGGGAATGTTGTCTTCATTTCATGACGGTCTGGTGTAGATGATGAGAATCAGGTGTTATTTCTTTATTTTTCCCTCCCACTTGTCTTCCTGTGACGAGCAGAGCTTAGGGCAATCTGCTGCGCTTACTCAGTGCCCTGCTGCCAATCTCACACACACACACACACACACACACACACACGCTCTGTAACATCTAGTCCATGTTTAAAAGCTTCTAATTCACAGTTTCTGAGGCCGTAATGCCTAAAAAGTCAAAGCCCAGTGACAGTGTGTCTGTCATTAGCCATATGGCCCAGTTCAGAGGTTGACGAATGACAGCAGCATGTTTTGGCGCCCGAGTTCAGTCCAGCCACCCAGCACCTGCCGTCCACACAGCAGTGTGAGAGCAGACCGGGCCAGCACAACAGATAGAGACCTTTTCTGCTCCTCCCTCCAGCAGCACTGCTGATCCTTCAGGAAGCTCACTGCAGCGAGCAGAGGAACACTGTAAGCACGACTTCCTGCAGAGTCACTCGCAGCTCTTCAGATTTAATTACCCGAGGCAGGCACAATATATCAGCACCCGTATAACATCCAAAATCAATCATTATTCTGTTCTATTCTTATTCCTCGTCATGTTTCACTGAGCAGAAGAACGGAAGTGAAGAAACAGGAATTGTGGGATTGTGGTAAGGTGTTGCAAAGTTTGGGTAAAGATAACTCACCATCTCACCCACACTCAGAGAAGCTGGCACCCGACATACATTAGAAACATTCTAGACAGCATAACACACACACACACACACACTCACACACACAGGAGTGGGGCAAATGTACTGAGGCATTGTCTCATGTATTACTGCTTAATTATAGCCCCGCAGTCAAACGCTTATCTACTGTAAACACCCCCTAAAGGCAAATGCAGGTTTTTTCTACCTGCCACGTTTCCATCACTATCATATTTCTATCAGGACATACAAATTGAGTTATTATCAGTGGTGCATTGATACTGATACTGGTATTCAGCCATAATCAGAAGGGATGAACTGAAATGAACATTTTTGGCTAAAACCGAAACTGAACAAAATGAAACATTTCACCGAACACAGTTCTTCATTTCTATAAATGATCATAAAATTAGTAACTAAGTAAGTAAGTCGTGTAGTTAGTCAGGAGTGAATGTCTGTATGTTAATAAGCTGGTTTGACATCATTAATAACATGAGTTTAATTGATTATTCTTTTATATTTGTATATAAAACAAAGACAATAATACAGTGGTAACCCTACTTACGAGCATCCCCACTAACGAGTTTCCCAGGTAACGAGTCAAGATCTCGGAATATTTTTGTTCCAGGTAACGAGTAAAATTCCAAGTAACGAGTAGTGTAAATTAGTTCAAGTACGCCAACCGCTAGGGGCGCGGCGGTCGTAGCATCCCCTAGCTGCTAGTGTAGAAGAAGAGGTCAGTCATTACCTTTGACCGCTGTCCAGTGAAAGTGAAAGTGCTAGTGAAAGTGACACAAAGACAGCAAAAGGTAATGAACAAGAAAGTTAGATACATTTTACTTTTACTTTTCATATGATAAGTGTAACCATGCCATACACGTACGCCCGTCCTCCTGTCCTCCTTAGCCGCCAGCCTACACGAGCACCGTCGTCGTCTCGTTTATGTTTTAAAAACCCATATAAACACATTATTTACATATTAAAGTATACTGTATATTGGCCGGCTGACACGGATTAATCAGTTTTACATGTATTCTTATGGGGAAAATGCATCCAGCTAACGAGCAAACCAGCTAATGAGCAAACCAGCTAACGAGCTCGGCTCCTGCACGGATTAAACTCGTAAGTAGGGTTACCACTGTATATGAATATGTATGAAGATGCATGTGTGTTACATTATTACTAAAATTTAAATAAAATGATGAAAACGTCTAAAATGAATGATGTAAGTCACATGGATGTTTTGTGTGTTAATGTGAGTGTCATTGACTACAAACACTGAAACACTTCACATTTCTTCTGCTAATAGTGAGACGATCCCTAACACTGCAGCAGGGAGCACAAACACAAAGCTAAGCGGCTGTATTCTGGCTTCATCATAACAAGTGTAGTTTAGTAAAGGTTGTGCTTGTAGTTTGTTGTCTTCTTCCATTTCAGCACCAAACTGTAACTGTGCTGGTGAATCTGTGTTTTGTTGGTGAGGAAAAGCTCAATTCTGAATGTCCAGAAAGGTCACAGTGTCATTAATAACATCATTGTTCAGTATAAATGATTCAGTCTTTTCATCTATTCACAAAAGTGTGTACTTTGCCATTTTCAGCTGAATAATTACAGTTGCCATAGTCACTGCAACCCTAACACAAAACATTACTTTTATTTTTCCACCCTAAACGATTTCAGTTTATTTTTCAGTAGAATCAGATCACAGGTCACATTAAAGGTGGTTAAATGACAAACACAGGACACTTTAACACTTTTTATGTCCACTGTATATTAAAATACATCCACAGTGAGTTGATGTGGTTCAGTGAGACTCTACTCACCTTAGAAGGCTGCACAATGACGTTAGTGGATGGCTGTACCGTTTTTGTGGGCTGCATTTTCTGTCTTTGTTCTTCAGACGTCTCTCCTAAAGAGCAGAAGAATTCCATCAGTGTTAAATGTTAAAAAATTAAGTCTTATCATAGCGATTTGATGAGTTTCAGACTGAAGTAACAGGAAATGGCAACAACAGACAAAATGGAAGCTTCATTTGCACCCACATCCATCGCTGGGCTGCTCACTGTCTGTAAATTCTTACTGTAGTATTGATTATTGTGTGATGAGCATCTTCACTAATTCTTACATGTGGAAGACTTCATTCAACAAATGTAAACATCTCCTATTCTAGTGATTAATAGTGTTTATTGGGACTAATACAGTGGGGGGAAAAGTATTTAGTCAGTCACTGATTGTGCAAGTTCTCCTACTTAGAAAGTTGAGAGAGGTCTGTAATTTTCATCACAGGTTCACTTCAACTATGAGAGACAAATGAGAAAAAAAGACAGGAAATCACATTGTAGGATTTTTAAAGAATTTATTTGTAAATTATGGTGGAAAATAAGTATTTGGTCAATAAACAACCAGCAAGAATTCTGGC
>BRDA01002870.1:0-13329 GCA_036984385.1 Crenuchus spilurus | reverse complement strand
AGAGAGAGAGAGAGAGAGAGATAAACACACAGACAGATATTATGTATGGCTTTATTCAGCACACACAGCTCGTAGCAGGACAGGTATTATGGAGCGTGTCTAATTAGGCTGATAAATCAGAGTCAGTTTTAAAGTTTTGTGATCTGAATGAGCTCTGATTCATTTTATGCCGCCTATGTGGAGGTTTTAATTGGCTGACAGTGTGTTTTCCACTGATCTCTGTGGTAGATTAAACGCTGTGAGCTTGTGGTGATTACAGGCGTTTATACAGAGCTGGAGGAGACTCTTCAGTATGCATAAATGCATGAGGCGTGGGAATGCTCCTTGAAGCGTGTATTAAACACACACACACACACACACACACACACACACACACACACACACAGCTGGACAGCTCCAAGCAAGGCAATCAACAATGCTCAGCTCTTCTCACAACACCTCTGTCCTATCTTTCTCTTTTCTCTCTCTTTCTACTTAAGACCACTGCTGTGTCTCATGCGCCCATACGCGAACATAACACACACATTACAGCTTTAATTTCACTTAAAAGTCTTAAATATTCAGTCCAGACTAAAGCAACCTACAGCACAAAGCACTGAATCCAAACTCTTCCAAAATGAGCATCCACACACCAGAAACGGAATACTCCTTCATCTCTACATCACCTGTAACGTGCCTGTTAGCACTGGGCAGATAAAGGAGATCAAATACTGCCAATTTTACAGTATTTATTGCTTTACTTTCTATTACGTACAGCTGCTGTATTACTTCTTAACTACATATATAAGCTGTAGAAGATCAAATGTAGAATTTGGCACAGAATGCTGGGCCATATGCAAATAAAGCAAAGAAGCCTGAGCACATGTGACCTCAGAGAGATGGATGAGCTTGTACGGAAGACGGGTGCCAGCTTTGTCGTTCCAGAATTAGGACTGGCCGTGTTGTAATTGTCCTTTGCTCTACTGCCGATATGCAGCAGATCACTTACAAAGCCATTAGAAGAAAGTCATGTGACTGAAACCGATGAAAAGTCCTGTAAAGCCCACGTGGGGCACCACACATTTATAACATCTCATTACTTCTCATTACAATAATTATTGGGCTAATTTTACATTATGGCTCAAGCCCAGTGCTTGTTAATTTTTGTTATAGCAACAATGACTCATCCGCATCAGCAAAATACCATAAATAAAAATAAAAAAGTGGCCTAGCTATCACTTAGTAAAGGAAGGGGTAAATGCAGGTCAAAATCCAAACCCAAATCTGAACATGAACTTAGCCCACAAATAGGAGAAATGTCTGAATGTAACATATCAGGTGGAAAGTGGCAAGTTTTGGTCCCCTGCCATTTTTACCATCCAAAAACAATGTTACGCTATATTGAACCGAAACAGGTCGAGCACTAGGACCAAGCGGAAAACAGCCACTCAAGCTGAAGCCCGTTTCCCTTTAGACCGCCCACAAGCTCATCAACTGGATCTGCCATTTCTTGCTAATGTGCGATTGGCCGTCCCCGCTGTTTGCAAGTTAGTTGGTCAGGAGTCCGTGTTCAGCTGCCACTGTAAGTTATTTACATGTTGGGCGTTTGAATCTGTATCTGTGTTTGGAGGCTTTGGATGAGTTGATTATTTTGAAATGCTAACAGTTAACCCTTCTGTGGTCTTTGTTAACTGCTTATCTTTACTTACAAATGAGGTACAATTTTATGTAAATGAGATCTACTGACCATACACCAAAAATAACTGTAAAATTGGTGGTAATGAGTTGGAGGGAAGTTGACCAACAAGGTGAAGCACAAAATCGGGTGATAATTATATGCAACATGCTTTACAACCAGACAAACCACAAAGGCAACAGTGAACTAAAAAGTAACAATAAAAAACTAGAACTACAAGATAACACAAGATAAGAATTTGAGTTTTATTAAATGTTCAATTTAATAATTTATTACTACTTAATAATGTATTCTTTTTTTATTAATGATTTACATTAATGGTATTACTTTATTATTATTAATATTAATAATTATTATTATATTATTTATTGTAGCTAAGAATTACTAATAAAATATTAGTAATATTTTTAATTAATGTATTAATATTGATTAATAATTAATAATAATTGAATTTATGTTTTGTATTTTATTTATAACTACAAGCAGTATTTCCATTTCATTCAATACTCCTAATAACATTAGAACAGTGTTCAATAAGCCTGACACCTCAAATATCAGTGTGACTCTTGATAAACATAACAAACCTGAGTCTTGACTTCCTTGTCACAGGACACGCACAACCAGTCTCTTATCAGCTGGTCAATCGAGCTGTGCCTACTGGCCCATTTGGACTGAAGCCAGGCTGTTACTCCAGCATTCTGGACTGGGAGCTTCACCTTTCTTTCTGTATCTCACTCCATTATGTTTTTGATCTTTTTACGGCCTGGTTGCTTCCCTCACCTTGTTGGGCTGGTTGATGTCGTAGCTGGTCAGAGACCCCAAGAGGTGCTTCAGGCCTGGAACATTGTCATCGTTGATAGCGTGGATGATGGCCTTCATTACAAACGAATCTTCCTCATCCTGCGAGAAAAACCAACAGCAATGAGTTGACATGGATCTGTTCTAAACCCCTCTTAAATACTGACACTGAAGCTGATTAAATGTATATTTTAATCTTTCAGTAACTGGGTTAATGTGTTAGAAAGGGTCCGATAAGTCGAATGTTGAAGACGAGGAACCTGCGTGACCGAGTTTGCGATGTAAGTAGAAAATGATAACTGGTCGTCCAGTATCACTCCAAGCTTCTTGAGATGGAAAGACCATGGAGTTCTCAAACAGGATAAGAAGTTCAAGATGTAAACCAGTGGTTTCGGGAATGAATAGAAGCTCAGTCTTGGTAGGGTTGAGTGTCTAGTGGTGGCATGCAACAAAATCAGTCAACACCTCAAAAACATCACAAAAATGACAGGATTGGACATATTTGAAGGGGAAAGAAACTGGCAGTTCCAGTTCACTTAAATCCTGTTCCACTCCGCAGAGGAGAGTTCAGCCTACTAACCAAACAAGCAGCGTGCTGTCCTAATCCTGCTGAATGATGTGTGTGTGTGTGTGTGTGTAGGAGGGATGCTTTTGTGCTGTTGCTGATGGTTAAAATACAGTGTGAGGCCATTACCTTCAACCACAAGCTGACAGCCCTGACATACAGACCGGGGGGGATTAGAGATTGGCAGTGTGTGTGTTGCATGTGTACTCGTGCACATAAAACTTTATTTAGGGGCTCTTTCTCATACCAAAGACTGGTAAGCCTACAACCTAAATTTAATGACCACACACAGCTGAAATTAATGTTTTATCTCAAAATATATCAAGAATGCAATATATCAGCAGACATGTATAAGCTGATAAATGTAGAAACTACATTTCTGATATACTTTAATAATGTCTATTAATACCTAATAAAATAATTAGATATTATATAATGATATAAAATTATATCATTATAATAATAATAATTTTATAATAAATTAACATGTACAGTGGGAATTTCCTTTCCTTTGGATCAGTGTGTGAGTCCTTATAATGACCATTAATGGTCACAATATAACAAATTCTAAATTACATTACCCATGTATCCATCATCATAACCACTTAATCTAGCTTGGGGTTGTGGTTACATTACCTTAAAACTGTTATTATAAATGATCAGAATTGGCCACAGTGATTAATTACTGATTATCATATCAAACCCTACACACACACACGCTGTGTGGACATTAGTTCCCTAGAGGACGGTACAGTGTAACAGTGTACACACACACACACACACACACCCACATAGACTGAATAACCACTCAGCCAAACTGTAGGCTTGGGAAGATACTGTACGCTGGAGATGCTAAAACGCCATGCAGAGTGTTACTTGTGAGACAAAGATGAGTAGACGCCTCCTCTGTTACATAACCATGAGGACAGGATTTGGCAACCCATGAGGACAGCAATCCTGCAGCTACAGTTAACAGCCATATGAACATGACTATATAATGAATGAATAACATTTTTAAGCTGAATTCCAAAATATCAGCATAAAGCAGCCGAACACAAAAGCACAGATATTCAAATGCACTGGACAGTGAGCAGGATGGGTGTCAGCTTGACAATAATTACAGCTGACAAATGCCCATTTCCTGAGCAACACACACCCACTATCCAACCCATACACAGGGACGAGGCACAACACGTTAATTTCCTGTAATCGCCGTTCTTTAAAGACAGTGTGAGGATCTGTAAGTAAGGTCTGTTTCAACACAGTACAGTTTAAGGGCAGTTTTACAGTCAAAAGCACAGCGTGACCTAAGAATAACCTCCCCATGCATCACAACACTCCACCGGATCAAAAGAGGAAGGCCTTCACCTCTACCTAAACTTTAGATTACTGATAATTTAACCGTTAATATATTAGCTTATCATCATTAGCCAATTATTAACCGATGGCATGGAAGTGTGAAGGAAGCTTGTGTGTGTGTGCTTAAACCTGTGTTTGAGTGTGGATTACATGAAAGCAGAACAAATATTGTAGCTTTAACAAAGAGTATTAATCAATACGTACCACTAGACAGTATTTTAACGCAGAATTGGGATTTTTTTTTAACCAAACCATCACTAAGTTTATTATTATTATTATTATTATTATTATTATTAATAATAATAATAATAATAATAATAATAATAATAATAATAATAATTATTATTATTATTATTATTATTATTATTATTAATAATAATAATAATTATTATTATTATTATTATCATTAATAATAATAATAATAATTATTATTATCATTATTATTATTAATAATAATAATGATAATAATAATAAATAATAATAAATAAAATAAATAAATAAATAATAATAATAATAATAACAATTATTATTATTATTAATACTCCTGGTGATATGGATAGTATTTTCAGAACACAGCGGTCCTGTACATTTTCCATACAAATTTCTACACTTCTCATTTTTCAGCCCATTTCTGTGATTTTTAGTCTCTTTAATAAATAAGAACTGAAAATGAGTTTTTAAATAGAAATAAAATGTTAAATAATTTACAGCCTTCTTAATTCACTGTGTCCCTGGAAAGTCAGGTAGGCTTAATATTTGGTTATTAGCCATGCTTTGCATATATGCAATTAAAAGATATTGCTGCATTTCCTTTCCAGTTGGTCTGGATGTGGATGTCTGGATTTAGTGCAGTTAAAAGGCTGTTTCAGGGCAGAGTTGTTTTGCAGGCTGTGATGTACAGGCCTAGAGGCAGCTCTGCGTAGGAGTGTGCGTTCATACTTCGTGCCATGTTTTAGACAACATCAAGCAAGTTCTGGCCTGGAAATGACTCAAATTCTATCGTTTTTCCAAACTGTGTAGGAATTACACCAAAAATCTGAAGTATAGAAATGTTCCTATTCTAACTTTTTAACTTTCTATAGAGTCCAATACAAACACGTTGTACAAATTTAACACTACTGTGCTTTTGACAAGTTCTGGATTACACAGATTACAGTAAAAAATAAAAAACAGACATGTTAATTAAACTTGTATCAAATTATTCTTAATTAATAACAAGAATATCATTATATCAGAATATCAAACCATCACTAATACCTAGAAAGATACACAATTATACACAATATAAGAGCTTTACAATGCATTACAATAAGAGTTTAAACTAGTGCTGCTTAAGTGCTCCACAAAGAGATGCTCTTCAGTCTGTGTGTGAAGACTGTGAGCGACTCTGCTGTTAGAACAACTAGTGGGAGTTTGTTCTACCACCTGGGTACCAGGACAGAGAAGAGCCTTGATGCCAGTCTTCCACGTTTCTTGAAGGATGGTGGATCAAGCCAAGCCATATTAGAAACTTAGGGGCTCGAGGTGCGGCTCGAGACTTAAATATTGCCATTTGATAGGGAGGTGCTGGTCCAGTCATTGCTTTAGTCAAGTCTTGTGATGACTAGAGACTGGACAAGCACCCGGGTGGCATCCCGAGTTAGAAAGAGTCGAATACATTGTATGTTCGGGATCAGTATGTATCAGTATCCAAGTCACATACTGTCTTCTGCGGCTTCTTATAATAAAAATCATTGCTTTACGCCATATTACACAGCAAATACATAAAGATTATATGTTAAAAAAGATCAGAACAAATAAATCATCAGAACAAACCACTCGGCTGTTTCACTGCAGCTAACGCAGCACAAACATGCAGAAAAGGGTGTTTTTATGGCAATTCATGTCTTACCAGCGTGTCATCACTGCGCGCCACACTGATGTTACTTCTGGACAGGAAGGAGCGAGACAGCCGGTTACACAGAGAGATCAGACGCACTGATTGCTGGGGAACAAAAAATTAACAACATTGGAACAACCAGCGGTAAACATCCTGAACAAGTTTGTAGAATGTTGTATTATACGCTTATGATTTGTCCCCTGAAGCATGAAATTGACCCAAATCACACTTGTCTGCTGTTGCATTAAATAAAGGGATTCCCCGCTTGAAAGCCCACCAATTAGCTGTCACTTGCAATACAAACACTCTTGTACTCAGTGATGATATTCTTAACTTGGCATTATTACAGGCTGGGTAACAAGCGTAAGAGTAATGGTCAGCAACCTACCTCTTAGAAACCTACCATACCAAAGTCTTTCCGAATTTAAGCTCCAGCTAGCGTTCCAGAATACACTGCAGTCCATTAAAACTGCAACACTGTGATATTATTCTGCCATGTTTATGGTCTATATTCTTTGTGCAGTATCACAGTAAGGGCTTTTGTAATATGCTGATATTTGAATCATGTTCACTGCTGGTGATCATATATAATAGTCCTGGAACACGTATCATAATATGCTACAATTAAAAATCCAATATGGTCATTAATCTCTTGGCTCTGGTTGCAAGTCTCATCAGGAGATGGGTACAGCTGGATTCTTAAAATTATAAAACAAAATCACAGTTTGCCAATGAACCTTTGCATGTAAAACACTAATTAAAAATAATGACCAATACTAAAACTGAAACAAATGATAACTGAAGCAATATTTCCCATAAGAAATAATGCAAATCCAATTAATCTGTTCCAGACACTCCAAAATATTAACAAAAACACATTTTATATAGAATTTCTAAAGTTTTACATACAGAACACAATGAGAAATAAATACAAAAGACGAATGAAACGGATAAATGAACATTTAACATCACTCTTACAGGTTTACGCTCTGTTTTAGAGAGTGCTGGTGTGGTCCAGCTGGCAGCCTTTGCTTTGTACACCTGTTCTCAGCCACTATTTGTTTTCGCACCTGTTTTCGCGCGGTAGCATTGCACGTCGTTGCTTTAGTGTGACATGTTTTAGTTTGTTGAGTGACGAACGCATGGGTGGATGCTTTGTTTTCACGAAATTAGCAGCACGCAGGCACACTAATGAAAACCGGGCAGATGAACAATAACTGGGACAAATTTTTTATGAAAAAAAGTTAATGAAAACCAAATTGTACCAGGGCAAACCGTAATCCAGGTCCCACTCTACTGTGTTTTTGGGACTCAAAACAATATCACAAAACATTATATTGTAATCAGGTATATCAATCTTTTCTTACACGCCTACTGTTATAAGTGCAAAATGCATAAGTGCAAATCCTTATTGATGCTCAAGGTTCAGGAGGTCCCAGAAAAGATAGAGATTTGGACAAATTTATAGTCAAGAGTTGACTGTAAATTGATTGATGACCAATTCTGTTGAGTAGCTAGGTCAACCAACCTGATCAATGTGTCCAAAAACAAGCCATTTTGGTTTAAAACGTCTTTTCATTAGAAGCATATTATTGGCTTTAGTGACCTTGCTTAAGTTTACGTTTTCACTTTATTGGCAAAGAGAGCTATAATGACTAAACTCTCTGCTTAATATCGGTAGACTGTAACTCAATGAGATTTACCTTCCATTTCCTCCGAGCTGCAAACTTCTTGAATTTCTCCATGTTCACTGCTGACTCCTTGCGACTGAGGGCCTGCTGAGTATCTTTTGGCTGAAAAGTAAAAGCACATGCACGTAATAAACCTATTTTCTTTAAGTCACTACAAGGTTAAATTCATGTAGAGGGGAGGAAGAGGATACCTTGATCCAGGGATGTTGCAGACTGTCCTGGATTGTCATTCTTTTTCTGGAGGGAAAAGGAAAAAATATATATATTCAGCGAACATCTGGGATACTGATCTAAATACAGGGTGTCTCTTATGCTTCTTTCTTTAAACAATCATGAATAACTTTAATATTAATGAAGATTGTGGTGATTAAATAGGCCTCAGACTGTGTGAAAAAGACTGATGTTATGACGTGATGAAAATGTTTAGCATGCAAATCTTTTCTTCTGATCAGGCGGTGACGTGGTGCATGGAAACATGCTTTTTTTTTTTTTTTTTTTTTTTGAGTTATCCAGTATGTTCACACCATGAACACATCCTCTTGTACTGTGCACTGCACAATTTTCAGGGTGAAATAACCAAGATCCTGTGCTGTGTAACTGAGGGCTTAGTCTCACTGCAGCGGCAGGCAACTGATGGAGACGGCTGGATGGGCGCCGGCCTCCACTCCTACAGCCGCAGATATTAGTCATCATAAATTAACACCCAATTATATCCACTGTAATCATGCATGCAAGTCTTTTTCACACAGTTATTAACAGTTATTTGGGTAAAGAAGCAAACGGGGGAAACTGTAGAAGGTGATGCTCCACCAGCTGACCAAGCTGAATGCCTCAAACTGTAACACTGTTAAAACAGACTTAGTCAAGGGTTTCTGACACTGTGTGACTGTAATCTTAACTATAATTCGGTGTTCCATCCATTCAGGGATCCCCAGGTGCTCAAATGAAAGCACATTGTTGTGGTAGATTGTCATACCACTGTATCTAGTCCAGAAAATGATTTAAACGGAAAAAGGTTTTGGTTCTCGCTAAAAACACATTGGATCTAAATAAGGTCAACCCACAATGTGAAGTAGGACCAAATGGCAGACGTTCATTAGGACTGTCATTGACGCATGTCTGACCACAAACTGCAGTGCAAAAGAAGAAATGCTATTGTGCACAAGGCACATGTTACTGGTTACTGGTTCCTGTCCATGGTCTGCAGTGTCTGTTCTGCTTTTCAGATCTACAGAATCAGGTGTTTATGAAAAGAATGTGACAGATGCACTATTTGTCTGAAGACAATGTATTAAGCATATAATAATGTATTTAAAAAGTTAGTAATAGAGAAAAGTAAAAATAATAACTGTATTAAACTTTATTATAAATCATTAATGATTTGTGTTTGTAAGGAAAATGTAAATATTATTTCTAACTTAATTTATTATGACAGAATTAATAAGCTTTTGGTCTTTACATGTTTGTAATACAGTGGAACCTCAGTTTTGGTCATTAATCTGTTCTAATGTGCCTGATGAATAAAAAACAACTGACAAAAGAACCATAACTGAAGCAATATTTCCAATGAGAAATAATGTAAATCCAATTAATCTGTTCTAGACACTCCAAAATATTAACAAAAGTACATTTTATATGGAATAACTATAGTTTTACATACAGAACACAATGAGAAATAAATACAAAAGACTAATGAAATGGATAAATGAGCATTTAACATCACTTTTACAGGTTTACGCTCTGTTTTAGAGAGTGCCGGTGTGGTCCAGCCGGCAGCCTTTGTTTTGTAAACCCGTTCTCTGGGTTCTCGCCTGCTATTTGTTTTCACACCTTTGCGTTTTCAGGTGGTAGTGCTGCATGAAGTCACTTTATAGTTACATGTTTTAGTTAGTTTTGAGTGTTATCAATGAGAAACAAAGAGTAAAACAGCTCAAACAAACTCGTGGGTGGATACTTTGTTTTCACAAAATTTGTGGCGAGTCATGTGGGCAGGCCGACTTAAACCGGGTGGATGAACAATAACTGGGACAAAATTTCCCAGAAAAAAGTTGACGATAACCAAACTGTACGATAACCAGGGCAAACGATAACCGAAGTTCCACTGTACTTTCAGAGTTTCATAAAGTAATGCATGCAGTGCATAATATTGGTACAGAATATAAGATGTAAATGTAATTAATTACAGCAATTAAGAGTGTAATTATGCTATTACATTCAAAGAGAATAGCAATAAAATAAACAAATAAATAGAACTCTAGACTTGTTAAACAGCTGAGGTCACTCTCTTTGGCTCTTACTTTGGGTCTTTGACAAGAAGCCGTGCAATGAAGTCTTTGGCCAGAGCGCTGGTGCTGCTGAAGTATTCCTCATCAAATTCGTAGTCCACTGCCGATACGTTGGCCAGCGTCTCCTGCTTGTTTTCACCCAGAAACGGAGAGGCGCCGCTAAGTCTTTACAACAGAGACAGAGAAAAACAATCATAATGTGTAAAACAAAATCTATAAATGTGTCTAGAAACTGGTTTTGTTTCTAGATGGACCCATCACCGCTGTTCCTCACTGCACAAAGCTGCTTTCTGTACATTAGAGTTAAGCCAAGGGGCTTAGAAGGTCTGAGAAGAGCATTTTATTTATTACAGGCTTCAGAAAGTATGAGACTGTTTACTGTCTTGGCTAAAGGCAAGAAAAGGAGGAGTGATGGCTGTGGGTTAGGCGTGTCAGGCTGTCTGAAGATGTCGGGGTTTGGGGATAATATTATCTATAACAATTTGTTAAATTAATATGAAACATGAACTTTTTTCTAGTTAAATTCTTGAGTTATAGATCACCATCATCATCATCATCATTCATCTCCAACATATGTTCAACAATTCAGCAGATAATTGGTTCTATATATGCTTCCTCCATTTTAATTGAACTGAGTCATTAAAATATAATTAAGATTCATGATGCACTGAATCACGTCCTTAAAAAAAACTAGAACTTTGCAAAGATACAGATTCACACCTCTGCTGTGGTCAGCTCACTGCAACGGGGCTGCTGTGACTAATTAAGGAGCTGAAATGGATAAATATTGGAAAAGCTGTGGGTCAAATACATGCCTTTTTCAAGCCTTGTGGCAGGAAAAAATAAAAAATAATTGATTATTTTAACACTGCAGCTGTTCTGGATTCACACGCCCAATTACCAGGGTTCCCAGCGGGTGAAAAAACAGCAAACTCTCTGAAAGTGTGGTGAGGAGGGGGATTGTTAAAATGGGGGGAAAAACTAGGGCTGTGCACACAAAGGCGTGGAAGCGAAGCAAGATGGGACATGATAACAACCTGATGTGTGGCACTATTTTTACCTTATCGGAGTGACAGCAGTGTGGGAGGAAGAAGGGCTGAGAGACAGAGAGAGAGAAAGACACAGACAGATGGGAAAAAGGTCAAAAAAAGGGAAAAAAAAGCAAATGAGTTCAGAAGAAAGAGGAAGAGTCTGAGAAACCAAAGGTTGACATGACAACAAAAAAATAAAGGAAGACTAAGTGACAAGAAGCAGATGTTAAGAGAAAGGAAAGATGGAGAAGTGAGAAGTATGAAGCTCTTTTGGACTCTCACACTCCACACAATATGACAAAAAAAAACCCAAATTTAATTTCTATAGCTACATACACTACCTTCCTAAACCTGAGGTCATCACACGCAATGCCAGTTGGCTAGAGGCTTATAAAGTCCCTGGCACTGGGCTGCTGAAAAGTGAAACAAAGCTCCATCTAATGCCTATGAGATGAGTTGGAGTGGTGTTTGTGATCAAGAACTAATGTTCTGCCATAAAAACGTGGTTACTTATTAGGGTCTTTGGTGTAGGAACCAGCTGCAGCATTTGGTCTAGAGAAGACACTACCGGACAGATGGGCGGCAGAGGCAGAGTCACCAACAGCACCAGGGCCAACCTGGTGGTGGTGGGGTGGAAGGAGGAAGTCAACAACGCATCAGCGCCTACGGAGGCAAATTGGTTCCCTTTAAAGTAGAGTAGTAGCTTGTGATTGGTCAATAAGCCAAATGAATGGGTGACGTAGTACTGGCTTGGATAAACACTGATGAGAGCTGAATCACTGTTTTTATTGCAGAACTTACACTTTTGATCTGATTTCACTAATACTCATGTGGCTGAATACAGTCAAATTCTCACAGCAATGTTTCAACATCTAGTGTAAAACCATCCCAGAAAAACAGCGATGGTTATTGCCGCAAATACCCTTGATTTCAGATGAAATTCTGAATGAGCAGGTGTCCAAAAACATTTGGCAATATATTAATATAGAAAGCCAAAGAACTTTTGAAAAATTTACTGATTTTCTCAGAAAAAAAGGAAAAATGTTAGTAAATCAGCTTTATGAATATGTTTTTTTAAATATAAACCAGATAATCAGAGCACAGCGTATTAAATTATTAATGAGCCCACCCTAAAAGGCAAAACAACTGATTTCATTCTAAGGCCAAATAGCACATGGTTGTGAAAATCCCTCAACAGTCACATGAATGATTTTATTCAAAAAATCTCAAGAGCATCTCTGATCTCAGACAATAAAATTAGCAGTGATTACGTAAAGGTTAATTTGCATATTGCTTCATCATGTAGGCCGATATCATAATAACGGTTAGTAAACAATATACTGTGCTGCCCGGATACTAGGCTTTAACTACAAAGACGTGTCAACACTGTTGGTATCGCTAGTCGTGGGCGGTTTGGTTTCCGCCACTGAATCTTCCCATGATGCCTTATCTCCTGCTGCAGCCAGCTTCCACTGTTTTTACTACCACATCACACACAACAGTCAAACTTTCCAATGGCATCACTGAATAAAAGAACTGGACACTCGCCCTTGGTTTAACCCTAACGTGTGATCTAACCCCAAACATTTATTACCAAGTCAGGGTCTTAATTTTATACAGACGCCACAATTTTAATCTCTAAAAAAAACCCTAAATACTGTACAGCAGCTGTAGCCTTTTAAGGCTTAAAACATTTTATGGAAAAAACAAAACAAATGAGACATTTTCCCTGTTTTGTAAAGGCACATTCATTACGGCAGTAATGGAAAGTCAAATCGTTATGCTGCTGTTCTGAGCACAAAGTATAACTAAAATCCATTTCCATCCTAAATACAATTCCTAATGTCCAAGCAAATAGGCTGCCATAATTGTGTATCAGTGTGAGCATAGATTATGGTTTATGCTTTGTAAAATGCAAAGCAATCATGAAAATGGATGCCACTTGAAGCTTGCGGGGCAAAGTGAGTAAAATGCATACATACATCATGTTTTTATGATACATTTAATCAAAGTTGGCATCACTGTAATGAAATACTTACAATATGT
>BRDA01002869.1:70583-81974 GCA_036984385.1 Crenuchus spilurus | reverse complement strand
TATATATATATATATATATATATATATATATATAATTGATGGTACTATAACTGAAGTTACTATACACATTTGATAGACATTAACGTAAATATATGTGTACAGTACAGTGCAGTATCCCTGTGTCTTAGTTTAAGCACTTATGGACTATATTCTGAAACATACACAATCTAATTCATTGTACTGTACAGTGCCTGAAATAAAATGACAGACTACTATGTGGCACGTCATTGTATCACACCTGAATACCTTCCATACAGTCACCACTGACAAAACATCTAAAGCACATGCCTTTGCACCGTTGCAGTGATGGTCTTCTCTCATGCTATAGCTAAGATGTGCATACAAGGTGCAATGTTTCACACACTTAAAACAGATGTGTTAAAAACAACACCATGTCCTTGACTACACATACTGTATCTGCAAGACAAGATAATCCTTTATTAGTCCCACTGTATGTCTAAATAATACGAATACAATGTGTCTAAACACAGTTCTGTATCAACAAAAGGAACACAAAGGATATATGTTTAAAAAGGTAGGTAGCAATGTGACACAAATGTATTAAAATATGTAACAATATAGCAAAATGTGCAAAAAAAAAATTAACAATGTGACAAAAAATAAATAACAGTGACAAAGTATGTGAAAATATGAAACAATCTAAAAAATAACATTGTTTCTTTACTATACATTTTGTGTCATATGTATTTATACAATTTTTGTCATTTTGTCTTACATTGTTATCTGTTTCAAAACTTTGGTGACATTGTTATCTATTTCAGCATAATTTGTGGTATATTGTCAGGGGCGTAGCACCAAATTCTGGGCCCTATGCACAAGCATTTCTAGACTTCTCAAGGGTCCTCCCCCCACTTTCGGTGCTGGTTACTCAGTCCCAGTTTTCACCCCACTACTACACCTCTGCATATTGTTAAATGAACACATATTTCACATTTTATTTGTTTTACATCTTGTGTCATAATTTTACATTTTTTGTTAAAATATGGCACAAATTATGTTGAAACAAATAACAGCACTGCATTAAAGTATCTGTAAAGTACACTGTGGCAGTACAAGATGCAAAAATAGAGCACTGCAGCATGTGAGTGATGTATGAAGCAGTTACACATTAATGTGTACCATAACAATAATTAACATAAACTGTTAATAAACATTAATAGTTTAATGGATTATAGGCTGTAAAAATGGTTCCAGTTCTTTTTTTGGTGAAATTGCCTGAGTGGAATAATAGAAAAGCTGTTACAATGTTTTTGTCTAATGATACACTTTTCTCAATTTGTAAAAAGCTAACAATGTGATAAGGTGTGTTAAAACAGGTAGCAGTATGTAGGTAAGAGTGTGATAATAAATATGTTAAAATAGATTAAATAGGCAGTTCTTGTACATGAGCAGTACACTGTCTTTAAACTCAAAGTGGCTGGTATACTATAGAAGTACTAGACTTGAGATGGCATTTTGCAGTCTGTGTGGTTTCTGCCTTCATTAATATGAAGAATATTTGTCTCTTTAAATGTCAAATCTACAAGCACCATTAAAACCTACCATTAAAAGCTGAAGCAGCATCTTCTACCCTCACAAGTGTCTTCTCGTATTCCTTTTGGCCTGTTGTTACAAGGATACATTACATTTATGTGTTACGCTGGATGCTGCTGGTTAATTTTTGCTACCATGTCTGCATTAGACAGTGTTAATCACTTTATAACAAAATCTGGCGACGATTAGCTTTCTAACTTTGAGTTAAGAGTGAGCTCATGTGCTTTAAGAGAGTGAGTTTAGTGTAATAATAGTGCACTGTATCAGGTGATTGATGCATAGTGCAGTTAAAAAAAACTATCCCAACAATAATTCAAGCAGACTTCCACATACTCAGCAGTTTAATGAATTTTTGGGTTTAAGAATTGTTCATAGACTCTCCAGATACTTTGTGGTAAAATTCCCTGAGTGGAATAATATGAAAGCTTTTACAGTGATCTATGTGTGTTTAATTTCCCTAAAGATACACTCTCCCAGTTTGAAGATTTAAACAGAATTATTCATAAGACCCATTTAATTGAATCTCTACTGTTCCCATTTATAATAAATATGTTTTTTTACAATTCATGACAATTCCAGCAAAAGTCCTGTGCAGATGTTTTCATTACAAAACTCTTGATTATACTGTTTTACCCCTCACCCCATACACACACCGCCCCCATTTTTTTGTGTTAATTGCTGTTGCAGTGTGAGAGTGAATAAGAGTCTTAAATTAAAGTTCAACGAGTCCTGTGCTGAATACCAATGGTGCATTAGAGAAAATGATCAGTGGAGAAATATCCTCACAGTGTTTAATCCTAAGAGGACTAGACGTTTTTGCTACTGAGAAACTAAGCATAGTGTAATGTGATACTAATTATTTGGTTCACTGTAGCTCACTGAAGCAAGTGGAGAAATTTTGTTACAAGTAAATAGGCTTATTTATTGGAATATATAGAAAATTGACTGCTGTGCTGCAGAAAGAACAACACATTCATTGCAAGTTAATGATATAAAATGATATAAACACTTAATGGTAGACTACAGTAAATCTACAGTGGTCTTACTGTAAAAGAACTGTACAGGATAATATTGTGCATTACTTTAATTCAAATATACAGGTTATTACTGTATTTCCAGAATTTACAGAAATTAACATGTTTTAGGAATGTTTTTTTAATCAAGTTTTATTTATATTTATCAGTCAATTGTAAGTTCATGTTCAATATAGTATAGTTCTTATCTGTAGATACATTAATATGACAGTAATCAAGTGTCTGTTTATATATGATGTTATAGAATGAGCAGAAATGCTTTCAACCCTTTAGGGCAAGAGTAATAGTTACCCCAAATAAATCTTAAGGGTTAGATCAACAGGTTAATACAATAAAACTCATGTGAAAGGTGCTGTACAAGAAATATGAAGAAATATACATTTATTAACATAAAATAACAAAATTTCAAGATTGCTTGAAAGATAGTGAATTACATTTATAGCATTTGGCAGCCACTCTTATCCAGAACGACATACAACAGTGCTTTGTTTCCATTAAGAGAATTATCTCAGCTAGTACAGACAGGTTGGAGGCCAAATTACTCTTCATTTCAGACACTGTTAGAACTGAACCATACTAATACCAAGAAAGAGGGAAAAATACACAATTATACACAATATAAGAGCATTATAATAAGAACTTTAAACTAGTGCTCACTTAAGTGCTCAACAAAGAAATGGTCTTCAATGTTTGAAGACTGTGAGGGACTCTGCTGTTCGAACAGCCAGTGGGAGTTCGTCTTCCACATGTCTTGAAGGATGGTAGGTCATACTAGAGCTCAAAGGGTTCGAGGTGCAATTTGAGACATTGCCATTAGGTAGGGAGGGGCTGGTCCATTTCTTGCCTTGTAGGCAGGCATCAAGGTTTTGAATCTGATGTGAGCAGCTACAGGAAGCCAGTGATTGCAGCAGTGGAGTGATGTGAGAGAACTTGGGCTGATTGAAAACCAGCCAAGCAGCTACATTCTGGATCAGCTGCAGGGGCCTGATGGCTCCCATAGGAATACAAGCTAGGAGTGAGTTGCAGTAGTCCAGTCTTGAGATGACGAAAAACTGGACAAGCACCTGGGCAGCATCCTGGAATTAACAGACAAGTAGGCTCTGCAAATAACAGCTTTTTACTGTGAAAACTGTCAAATAAACTACTGTAGAACAGACACTGTAAATCTACATTAATGTTTAACAACATAGGTAATTAAATACATTACATTAAGTTACTATTTATATTTTTTTATAATACAATAATTACATATAAATAGCAAGTAACAACTGTAGACTTGCAAATGTTAACATGACCTTGAATCATGAGAGCTAACCCTTTGTCATGGTCGTTAGAGTGATGAGGAATCTCTCCATCCCAGCATACCTAGCAGTGAGTGTACCACTGCTCCCCTAGATACTTGCACAGGGATTTAGGGCGAAGATGAGTATAGTAGAGCAAACAAATGGATGTTTGTTGATGGAAAGAGCCTACTAAGGCTTGCAGTGTTCAATAGAGATGTGCTCCTATCCAGATCTGTTTTAATCTTGGGCCTGCACATATTTTATTTACAGCACTTTGATTCTACAGTGATGGAGGGGTCAAGAGTTCAGTTCATAAGAGAAGCTTTATGGTTTGCATAGGTTTGCAGAACTGCGCTCTGTGTAAAAAAGCTATCATTTGATCTAAAATAGTTCAGATTTCTCATAGTGTAAATATTCTATACCAGTTTGCATAAGGAGGGTCCAAATGTTTTCGTTTTCTAGTGTGATAGTTATATACTTATTTCAGTTACGTGTGTATTGGTTCTATGTGAATCAATATATTTACTTTGGCTACAATAAAATACAATAAAACTTTGGCTTTTATTTAATTGCAGGCAGTAAAAATGAAAATAAAGATATTTCGTATTTCATTTGTTAATGTACTGTACATCAATTCCTGCATTTCAGGCCTGCAACACATTTCCAAACGTTTGAGATGGGGAAAAATTAGGCTAGTGTTGACAAAAATCAAACCTAAACAATGCTTTCAAACAGGTGATGCCAACAGGCGATTGTAAACATGATTTATGTAAGGATTGGAGTTGTAGATGAGGAGAGGAAAGCAGGGGTAGGTCAAAAACTGAGATCCAAACAAAACAAGCACTGTAGCTATGAACTTACACAGAACTTGACATGACAACCGATAAGCACAGATACACAGAATGACTCACAATGACTATGGCACACAAGGTTACTTTTAAAGGCACAGTATGTAATATTTCTGGTTATCTTTTAGCAGAATTTAATATAAACACTAATAAAAATGATTAAAAATACATCTAATCATTATAAACTAAGAAGTCGTTTGATTATTTTTCCTTAGAATAAGCTGTTTATATCTACATTGGTCGCGGGTCGAACTGAGGCCGCCATGTTGCATCGCCATGTTTCTACAGTAGTTCGAGAAGGACAAACGAGGCTAGAAAAAAATGTTTGTGTTGTAATGACGAGTTGGCCACTCAAATTCGATGGCGCTGTAGCTTTGTTTTACCGTTGGCTGACAAAACAGGAGAAGAAGAAATACACATATACCTCAGTAAGAAGAAATACACGGAGGAGAATCAAGAATAAAGGTTTTTTGGTTTATTTGTTGAGATGGCGGAACATTCTTATGCTCGTCAAGAAGAGAAAACACAACTTCAATCATCAAAGAAAAGAAAACATGAAACTTAGCTTCATATTCGTGTGTGCAGTGTTTTTCCCCATTACACCTTAAAGAGACGCCTCCTCAGGTGGAATGTCACAATTTATTACAAAAGGTTGTTTTCGAGGAGCAAAGATGACCAGAAAATTTCCAGTTTTCAATAAATATGTGAGAAAATGATTGAAATTGTTAAAAATATTTAGGAAGAAACATGCACATTGCTCCCTCTATAGTGCATAATACTAATAAATGATTGAAGGAATCTGGAGGAATTTCAGTGTGTAAATAGCACATCCATGATCTGGCTCCTCAGATGGCACTGCATGAAGATCCATCACTCATCAAAGAAAAAGAAGCCTTATATTACACTTTTCCAAAACTGGCTTCAAATGATTTAGTATATACTAGCATAAAGTGGAAACATGCATTGATAACAAATCAAATAAATCAGTAGTCCAGATCTTTCTTGGAAATGAATGCTATGTTCTTTGGAACAAAGACAAAAAGGACCACCAGTCTGTTATCAGCAACTTCAAAATCCAGAGTCTGTCATGGTATGGGGCTTGCAGGAAGAATGGGACAAAATGACACCTGAAACATTCCATTACTTTGTATCTTTGGCACCAAATCATATTTTATGTGTTGTGAGAAGAAATAGCAATGTTACAAAGTCATAAATGCTATACTGTCCCTTTTTTTATGTGTTGCAAAACTGAAATGCAGGGTATATTAAACAAATGAAATGAAGCTCACCAGACAAAACATGAATATAAGAAACAAATTTTTATAAAATTGGCATTTTCTGTTCATGTTCTGCTGTCATGGCTGAATGCAATCAAATCCTAACATCTAGTGTAAAGCCTTCCCAGAAGAGTAGCGGATGTTGCAACAGCAAATGAGGTGGCAAACTCCATTAGATAAGCATACCATAAATTGAGCTTTTGAGCTTCCCTTTCAAAAATATCTTCTTCCAGGCATTTGTTCTCCCATCATTTACTCAGCGATGCTTCATTAATGTTATGACATTGTACCACAGAGTCCACCAATTTCTAATGACATTCTATGACAGTTGTTTACAGTCTAAATGCCTGATTTGATCTCTGTTTTGCAAATTCACATGAAACGTGATTGGATGTTTACTTCTGCAAGGCTACTGGTGATCTAATAGTGTCAGATGTTTGGAGGAGAAAGACGCAATTCACAGCTGAGCTTTCTTTGATGAAAACAGAGCAAATTGGAGAGACATGAAGGTGTCAGCTCCTCTGATGTGATGAAAAGGATACAGTACCTTTCTTTTGCAGGTTGTCCTGCTTTCTATTGATGCCTTGTTCTGCCTTACTAGACAGCTGTCACTGCGGCTCAGTCAGTGCCAACTCTCTCAGACTTGAGTCAGCTAATGGACTTTTCTAGTGAAAAAAATTCTTACACAGGCTCCCAACACATCCATCTCCTGTCAAACTGAGCAATCGACGTCACTCTAAAGCAGCTTACATATGGCAAAAACCCCTGTATGAAGTGAAGACCTTGCCCTACTTTTCTTGTAAGCAGTCTCTTTTTTTCATGTTGCCTTGGCCAGATGAGTTCATGATTGCTACAAAATGTACAGCGTACAGCATGCGAAGGTTCATTAGTTAGCATGTTGGAGATGCTGGAAGTGTCTAGAAGAGAAATTACACCATTTATGCTTCTCATACTGTATGTGTCAGTCAGGGAAGTGTTAAAAATAGTGAATATTTGGGGCTCATCTTCTGTAGCTGGTGATTTGTAAGCTTTTTAAAAGGTGCGAGCAGCTGTTAGGTAGTAAATAGCTTTACAAGCCTGCTTTCACACCTGCTCCTTCTCAGAGTGTTAAATAAGCAATCCATTTGCAGATACGTTTTCTGAACATATTTGTGAATATACCATGTACTGAATGTAATAAGTCAGTGGTTCTCAATCCTAGTCCTAAAGTAACACAGCTATGCATATTTTGGAGTTTGCTTCCAACATACCTTGTGCAAGTGAATAGTTAATTATTAGTTAATTTGTTAATTAACAATTACTTATACTGAGGTGTGCTAGAGCAGGGGGAATACTCCAACATGCAGGGCAGTGATACTCTAGAGTAGGAGATTAGTAACTAGAGCAATCTTAGAATATACAGTTCTTTAATTACTATGATATGTGTACATGTACTATGCAAAGGCAATAAAGTTGACTCTATCTATTTATCTATCTATCTATCTATCTATCTATCTATCTATCTATCTATCTATCTATCTATCTATCTATCTATCTATCTATCTTTTTTAACCTTTCCTCATGGCAGGTTTGTTTCTCATTATTTGTAGTTGGTACCTGGTTTGCTTTGACTTCATTATGTTAAAGTATTGATGATGGAATTGAACACTTTACACTTTATTCTTCAAGGTATCTTTAATGATATTAGCTGTTTTTGCAACTAAAAGCATACTTATTGCCAAGGTAAACTGTTTTAAATAATGTGCTTAAACCAAAAGTCGGTGAAAGGAACAACAAATTGTAGTGTAAATTGACATATCACGATATGCTAAATAAAAATGCTTCTAGTATTTACCCGTTACTGGTACTGTTGTAATACTGCCACTTTATTAAGTTTTGGTTAAAAACAAAATGACTAAAATCTTGAAAAAAAAAAAAAAACTCCAATATTTTTTGCCCAGCAGTATGTACGTACATTACAGCTCACCTATTGGTTAAGGACTTGGTTAAGGCCTATGACAATAGATTAATTGACAGAGGATTAAACAAATCACAATCTGATTTCAAGTAGGTGTGGCCAATTTTGTGAGAAAATATCTTGCCCTAAGTAAATCACTGGCTTTTATTTTTTATAAAAAATGTTATTTTTTTATTTAATTTTTTAATTTACAAATTGTATCAAGTTTCAAAAATAGAAAATAGCAGCAGCTCCGTACCATAACACTTACGGAAATTAAACTGTAAGACTACAACATGCAAGTTCAAATAAACAGTATTGCCATTAAATGTACTTTAATGTTGAATGACCAAGAATTCAAGCATTAGCTTAGTGCTAAAATTTATTTGGAATTTTTAGGCCCCCATGCAGAAATTAGCATTATTGTAGAGATGAATTTTTCAATGTATTTGACCCAAACTGAAGGTCTACATCATTTGTGAACCTTTATTTTTAGATGCATGTACACTTTTGCAACAAATTAATTTAAGATATCACTTCTTTCAGTGACCCACCCTAAGTTGGTAGTTTTTCATCCATTTTCATTATCACACCCGCTTAATACTTACTGGGCGCAGGGGGTTACACTATCTAAACTAAGCCCAGGACAGGGTGCCAACCCATCACTGGGTGCATACATGAACACAAGGACAATTTAAAGTACCCAATCCACATGACCTCTATGTTTTTGGACTCTTTGGGGAAATACATGCAGACATTAGAAGAACACTGAAACTCCACCCAGATGGGGACTCAAACCCAAGACCTCAGGACTGAGAGGTGAGCGTGCTAACTAGCAAACCACCATGCAGCCCAAGTTGGTCGTTTTTGCTTGGACCAAATCGGTCATCTCGGTGGCAGAAGAGCAAGATCCCCCCCAGACCAGAGCCTTCTTATGTGGGTCTCAGTGTAAACAAACTGTGTGTCAGAGCATGACATGTTAAGGCCCATAGAAAAGATCTATGATTATTATTTCACTCTCATCTTTGAGGAATATGACACTTATGCAGAGTTGTATGCTTTTCCTCACTGTTTTAGTACCACCCTGATACCAAGCAAAGGGCTTGTGAGGTGAATGTAGGAACTTGAAGTCCCAGTGTTGTGGTGCAGGCATTTGGGTTTTGACTCTGAATGTGATGATGTGGGGAAAGTTGACAGTGAGCAGTCAGCTCTGCGGCAGGAATTTCCCACAGCTCTTGTGCTGTGTGAGCAAGGAGGAGCATAAGCAGGCCAGAAGACAGCCAGAGACACATGCCATGACTCAGATGGGCAAGAGCAAAGGAGGAGGGCAATGTCATGGCCAAATGCAGCCTGTTAAGTCATACAACCAATTATGGCAGGTGAATATAATGATGTGCTGATGTGATGTGTTCTTATGTAAACGTTTATGTGTTCAGCAGTAACAAGGTTTACATCAAGTTACATCAAGACAATGGAGTCTAAATTGTTATAAAAAATATCAGCATACTAATTTGAGTGAAAATATTTACATAAATGTCAAACTTTCTTAGTATTTGGAATGTGACTCTTTTTGCTTTCAGGGAAATTGAGTTGAGTAGAAACTGTAGAAGTTTGTGCAGAAGCATCTGTTGAGCATCAAATCATCCTGGGTTCGAGTCCACATCTGAGCGGAGATTCCATGTTCTCCCCGTGTCTGCGTGGGTTTCCTCCGGGGACTCCGGTTTCCTCCCACAGTCCAAAAACATGAAGATCAGGTGAATTGGATACTCTAAAATTACCCTGGTGTGTGTATGAATGTGTGTATGTATAAGAATGTGTGTATGTATGTTTGCCCAGATATGGTTGGCACTCTGTCCTGGGTGATCCCCCTAGTGCTCAATGCAGTCCTCCAGGTGGACGGTCGCTTCCGGTTGAGAGTATGCTGTGTGCGATTGGCTGCCGCTTCTCACCGGTGTGTGTGGTTGAGTGTGTGTAAATTGAGTGTATTGATTGTAAAGCATCCTTGGGTATCTAGAAAGGCGCTATATAAATGTAACATTCATCATCATCATCATCATCATCATCATCCTGTTGGAATGGTCCACCAATGCTTCAGTGGTAGGGTTTAGAAATAAAATGTTAAATCTTAGACTTTTAGAATGACTTTATATGTCCACTGTATAATGATTAGCTCTTCAGTTATCAGCAGAAATAAAATCTACATGGTCCAATTCAATTAAAAGTGTCAAACAATTAAAATGTTTAATTGTTCATTGGTTTGTTTTGTCAATTGTTAAATGTTTTGTTGTTAATTGAATCAGTGGACTAAGACGCCGTTACTATGATCTAAGGATCACAAGTTCAAATCCCAATCATGCTACCTGCCATCGGCAGCCGGGGCCTGAGAGAGCAAAAATTGCCGTGCTCTCTCTGGGTGGGTAAGATGGCACTCTCTCCCCAGCACTACTAAGTAATGTCTGGTAGCTCAGGCATCTCCCAGGTGATCCATGAGAACTGGGGATCCTGCACTTTTCTCCAACCGCATTGGCTGCCCTGGGGTTGTTTTATCGGCAGCAGTATGAAAATGGGCAGTGGCTTGACTTCACATGCATTGGAGGAGGCTAGTCTGCACCCTCCTAGAGTCAGGGACATTACAAGTTATAGGGAGAGCCAACGAATGGGCGGGTCGATTATCTACCAAACACAGATGGGAAAAAATTGGGTAAGAAAAAAAAATTATCAAATAATTTGTATACTTAATTGTGATCAATCATATTTGTCTTAAATATGAGACCATGAAACCATGACAGTTTACCACCGTAAATGGAAAATAGGTTAAACACAGTTTATTTAACGGTGAAATGGTGTAAATAAAAACACCAGCCAAAACGCTAATTTTTACATATTTTTCCCGCAAATAATACAGGATTTCAATGTAACATATACGTGCACTGTGTTTATAACAAATATATTCCATAATATGCATATACCAGCAAAAACCATAATTTTTGCATTCAATTTCTGTAAATAATGCATTTTGTCACTTATAAATATATTTATGGATCATTATGTTGACATGATAAAAATAAAGTAACCTGATTTCCTAACCCAGTTAACAGTGAAACTATTTCATGCATGATCAAATTGAAAACATTTGCTTGGAAAATTTACTTTGCAATGAAATGGTACATTTCATGATCAATCATTACTTGGGATTTTGGGGAAAACTGATTGGTGTACATACACTGTAAACAAAAATCTTGTCAAATTTACGGTGAAAAACTGGCAGCTGTGGTTGCCATTTTTTCACCGTAAAAAATACAGTGATCTTGTACATGCACTGTAAAAAAAAAAAATCGTAAAATTTACGGTAAAAAACTGGCAGCTGTGTTTTTTACAGTAGTAATTTGTGAAAAAAATGGTTCTTGAACGTAAAATTCACGGTTGTCAAACATGCATACCGTAATTTATCATACAGTC
>BRDA01002869.1:15018-70573 GCA_036984385.1 Crenuchus spilurus | reverse complement strand
TATACGTGCACTGTGTTTATAACAAATATATTCCATAATATGCATATACCAGCAAAAACCATAATTTTTGCATTCAATTTCTGTAAATAATGCATTTTGTCACTTATAAATATATTTATGGATCATTATGTTGACATGATAAAAATAAAGTAACCTGATTTCCTAACCCAGTTAACAGTGAAACTATTTCATGCATGATCAAATTGAAAACATTTGCTTGGAAAATTTACTTTGCAATGAAATGGTACATTTCATGATCAATCATTACTTGGGATTTTGGGGAAAACTGATTGGTGTACATACACTGTAAACAAAAATCTTGTCAAATTTACGGTGAAAAACTGGCAGCTGTGGTTGCCATTTTTTCACCGTAAAAAATACAGTGATCTTGTACATGCACTGTAAAATCGTAAAATTTACGGTAAAAAACTGGCAGCTGTGGTTACAACGTATATCTGTGTTTTTTACAGTAGTAATTTGTGAAAAAAATGGTTCTTGAACGTAAAATTCACGGTTGTCAAACATGCATACCGTAATTTATCATACAGTCTGACCGTATATTTGACGGTAAAATTCTGGCAACCACAGCTGCCAGTTTTTTACCGTAAATTTTACGGGGTTTTTTTACAGTGTAGTTTATAATGTATAAATGGCGTTTTAGAGCAATATTAATGAATAATGAAATAATCAGGATGTTTGTATTGCTTTCAGTAATTAACATTGTGAACCCAGAGTTTACATGATCATGATTTTTCAGCTATTTTCTGTAATAAAACAATGTTGAAAGAAAAATATATATCATTTACTTTTTTGTAATATGCTTGAGAAAGAGTCTTAAACCTAAAAAAATTTGTAAACGAGTGTAAATTTATTACACAATAATAACATGTTTGAATTTGAGTACTGTAGCAAAACTGAAAAAATGATTCAAATGAAACCAATTCATTGTTAAACTGGATACGTATAAGTTCACGTCTCCTCAGACTAGACTGTTTACCTTATCAGACCAGTTCTGGCACTTGGATGTGTTGAATAATGTATTTAAATATCAGCCAGGCTTTTCATGGTTTGTGAGTTTCTACTCTTGTCCTGCAGCAAACATTTCATGGCTTATCAAATGTAAGGAGCATCATGTAGCTTCTCACTGCAGGGAGGTGGGTGAATGAAGGCCATTGGTAATCGACTACAGAATGAAGTCACTTGTGAATATGAAGATGGCAAAGATGAGGTCATGTCTGGCGCTGGAGACATGTTAGATGCACACATTTAAACATGATTTTCTGGAGCCTGAAGCCAACCCAGCTTCACTTTACTGATCTACTCGCCAGTCTCTCTCATGCTCTCTCAATCCCCCCCCCCTTCTTTGCCTCTCCCTGAAAGGCTCTCGGTCTCACTTTCTTCCTTTCTGTCTTTGCCTATCTCTGTCATTCTCTTTTTTCTCTATCTTTTGCTCTTCCTTTTTCACTCTCTTCTTCTCTCGCTCACTCTTTCTCCATTTCTCTGTCTCTGCCTTTCTTTATTTGTCTCTCTGTGAAAGGTTCTCTGTGTCACTTCTTTCTTTGTCTATCTGTCATTCTCATTTTCTCTCCATTCTCTCTCTGTCATACTATCTCTCCTTCTCTCTTTCCCTTTCTCTGTCTCTCTTTCATGATTTGTCTCACTCGTAGTCTCGCTTTCTTCCTCTTTATTCCTCTGTCTGTCAGTTTCTTTTTTTCTCCATCTCCTGATCTTCCTTTTTCTCTCTCTCTTTCTCTTTATCACTCTTTCTTGATTTATCTTTCTCTGAAATGACTTCTGTTATTTTTTTCCTCTTTTTGTCTGTCACTCCTTTTTCTTCTCTCTCTCTCTCTCTCTCTCTCTCTCTCTCTCTCTCTCTCTCCCTGTTTCCCACTCATTCGTTCTCTCTCTCTCTCTCTCTCTCTCTCTCTCTCTCTCTCTCTCTCTCTCTCTCTCTCTCTCTCTCTCTCTCTCTCTGTTTCCCTCTCATTCTCACTCTATCTCTCTCAGTCTCTCTGCCCCCCTTTCTGTCTCTTTGTCTCTGTTTCCCTCTCATATTTCTCTGTCTCAGTCTCTTTTTCTGTTTCTGTCTCATTCTCTTGTGTTTCTCTCTCTCTCTCTCTCTCTTTCTCATTCTCTCTCTTTCTCTCTTTCTCATTCTCTCTCTCTCTCTCTTTCTAGGTTTTTCTTTAATTCTCTTTCTCTGTTTCCCTCCCATTCTCGCTCCCTCTCTCTTTCTTTCTCTCTCTCCCTATTTCTCCCTCTCTCTGTTTTCCTCTTATCATTTTCAGTCTCTGTGTCTCTTTCTGTCTTCCTTTCATACTCTCACCTTCTCTGTCTGTCTTTTTCTTTTGCCTCTCTCTTTCTTGCTCTCAATTATTTTATTGAAAACTACACTGCTTTCTTCTCCCTTTCACATTCATATCATTTTCTTGCAGCCTTTTGAATCTTCTTGTGTAATTTGGGACAAATATCAGAGATGATGTTATGTAGTTTAGTCAAAATTTCACTATTTCAATAATTCACTGCATTATGAAAATATTTGGTTTGTTACTGAAACATAATAATAAACAAATCACCAAAGATGTTTAACCAACAAAACACGCTTTGTTTATTCACTTAGATATGTATGTTATATGTATGTTAGATGGTCTAAGAGTGAGAGATGAAGAGAAAGGAATCTAAATTCCTGCCGCTCGGCCCTTGCAGTAGTGATGCAGACTTCCACAGATGTGTGACACTTCCCCAGAGGCATGCTGGGCAGGATTAATCTTTGTGTGAACGAAAAACATAATTAAAAAGAGGCCTGACCAGGGCAATCAGAGAACAGCTAGCATTACTGTGTAGCAGCACTGCTGCAGAGTAGAATGCTATGCCACTGTAGCCCACTTTGGGTGGAGACGATTGATAGCCCTTCTGCACAAATGCTCCTGCATAAATTGTGTAGAGGCTGCATGATGGGGACGAGAGGGCCGACGGCACATGAATCACACATTGAAATGGAATTCAATACATAGGGAAGAGATGATGGGAAGCCTTATTTTGTCCCATGGGCCACTCCGTGCTCCAGTACCATACCACATGCTTATTGCAGAATAAGAAGACTTATACTCTTATTATTTTTATCTGCAGCCTGATTGTATACAGGCACTGTAGTGGGCATATGGCTATGGTTGGAGGACAGCTGCCGTTGGGTTCAAAGGATTCTGCTTCTTGGTTTGTGTCCCTTGGTGACTTGCATTGATTGACCTTGTGTGTCCATGGTGTCCTTGGATATTAATTATGCAGTGACAGACTGTAACCATGGTTAGTCACATGAAACATTGGATGTTCAGAGTAATGACCCAGCAGGTCATATAGTACCTAGTGATGTCAAGTAGCTAAGAGTATTTTATGAACAGAAAATCAATGAGAAAAGTTGAGAGCAATGTTTAATTTGTTAACCCTTTAACATTCTGCTCAACGTGATTGTGCCATCTCTACCAATCGGTAGAGGTATGGTATAGGCTAAAAAGCATCCAATAGAGATCTCTAGAAATTTTCTTGTCTGAATGCAAACCAGCTATGCTTCATAACCATAACACAAAACCATTGAGTTTGATGAGTGTGGTGTTTAAAAAGTGAATGCAATTTGTTATTGTACAGGTTTTGTATTTGTAGTTTATGTTCTGATTTTAGTGCCATCTCAGTGTATTATAAAAAAAAAAACATCAAATCAGTACCATACACTCCATTTAACAGTATCAGAAAAGGTGGTGTTGTAGCATCTCTAAAATGTATTGAGTGTGAGAGTGTGTTGACCTTCCCCAAACTAGCATAAACACACTTCAGCAATACATACACAATAAGCTCCCTGTAATCACCACACACAGGCCTGACCTCACACCTCTGCACTCAGGCACACAGTCCTGCTGCGACACAGAGGACATCCCTCACTCTGCTCTGGCACCACTAACTCTGCAGCTGTCCCTGCCTGTCATGTGACTTCAAAGCTGCCTTTGGAGTGAAACCAGCTTGCATCCAGTTGGGACACATGCAGCACGAGAGAATTCCCAGACCACCAATCTGAGTGTTAGTGTGCCATGCACTCTTTGTGCTCCATTTTTGCTGTGGGAGTACCCACTGACATAATGATTCCTGAAAAACCTTCCTGATCAGACTTGACTGTTATGACATCAACTAGTTTAAATGTAATTGAGAAAATGCATTATGCAAAATCCACACATTTTAAGTGCAACTGACCACTGGCAGACCCATTCTTCTTCTTCTTCAGTACTGATTTATTGACACATTGCACTTGTAGGCTAAATTGGGTTTATTAATATTTAATGCTGCAATTTGGTTGTTTGATTTCGGGCCCTGTGACTATAAATCAGGTGATAAAGGGAAAAATTGTCTATTCAGCAGGTATTGTCCATCTGCTGGCACGTGGTGTTCATATCCCAGACTACCATTAGGTTAGTGCTTAAAGGATCCCTCAGCATCAGCATCCACCTGGTCACTTTGGCCTCATGCCCTCACACCATCTTTTCTCATACTACTTTTTGGCTCATGCTGCAAAATCAGTGCAGATCATCATTAAAACAGCAAATTGGAAGATGCTAAAATAAAATAGAACATATTATCATCAATATCTAAACAGAGGTGTGTAGAGTAGCCTATAGCCATACTGACATGAAGTTTCTATCATATTATTATGTATTTACTCAAGGTGATGAGCACAAAAAGACATTTGTCTGTTGTCACAGAAGCTTCTGTCTTTTGTAATTTAGCTTTGACATAGAAAAACAGAACCTGAATGCTCCACGTTTTAGTACTTTAAACTACACTCAAGCCAGGCCACTGTAATCAGAGTGTACCAACCTTCACTGGTAATGGGGATCCCCAGCCTTTTAAAATACAGCCCCACCCACAAGCTGTCAGTCACTGTGTTACATCAAACAGTCAAAAGACGTAAATCAAAGCAAAAAATACGATAAATAATAAAGCTCTAAACAGAGGTATGACAACCCATAACACACTCGGGATGCTGTTGTCAGTGCACCATAATGATAGTAAACACAAAGAAAAAAATTGTTAAATATTATCAGTGTAAAAATTTATATTCTGCTAATTTTTTGATGATATCTTTAATAATTATAACAATAATACAATTTTTGGATAAATATTTGGAGATATTATACACACACACACACACACACACACACACACACACACACATATTAGTCTATTAGAGGACCTACGTGTTTGTACAGGGTAGTAAGGATGCAGAAACTTGGCTAAATATCTGGCTAAAGGTATTTTCAGTATGTAATGGTATGCAAGCAATGGTTCTCATATTATAATATTTGATTGTTTAATAGGATGATTCAATTATAGGTGGACAACTGCCATGTCCACAGTAATGCTTTGCTAGCATCTCTGTCATAATACTTTCCAACATAGTGTGCACTATTATTCTTTAAAGTTTAGGTCATTAGCCTATATTTTGCATAATGTAGCATCAGCTAGGTACACAAGTCTTTCTGCTGAATGTGTTCTTTTTTGAATAAACACAAAAGCTTATATACGTATAAGTCATTCAATATAAAGCCATAAAACTGACCTATTTGCTGCCTTATTTGCAATGTCCAGCTTGTAACAATAGTAGAACTTTTTGGTTTTATATAGCAGAATTTTCATACCTTGTTCTGACAGCATATAGAGCGGATTCTCCATCAATGAGAAGAACCATGTCACCATACAAAGAGCCATTTAAGCATGCAATGCTTCTATAAGTGATCATTTTCTTTATTAAAAGCCTTGAAGAATCCTTATAAAATTATAGAAAGTTATAAAATGGTTCTTGAGGTCAAAAACAAATAAATCAACCAATTTTGGTTTCCTTGTTATAATGGAAGGGTCCTATAACTGTACATTCAAGCTAAGAACCACTCAGGAACCTTTATTACAAAGACTATGATGTTCTAGGCCTGTAGTATATTTTTGCTTCATGTTTGCATCAGCAGGGCGGACAGATTGCCTCAGCATCAATACATGGTAGCGTTTATTTACAGCATGCACACACCAGAGTGAGAGTGAGAATATGTCAGCAATCAAAGCCTGAAACCCCATCTGTGAAGTGTGATCTAATCAGTCAAGCTAGTGAGCTTCACAAGAACCCGACTAAAGTCTCTCACAACTGCACGCGAAAAGTTGAGAAACAGGGAGAACAAGGGGTTTCCTTTTTCAAAAGGAATACAAGCACAAAATCACTGTCATATGTGGATTTAAAGATGAAAACCTTCCATCAAGAGAAGCTCCACTGGGAGACTGTGTGCAGACCACATCAGTGAAGATATGGAAGGGAAGCTTCAGTCTGTAGTGAGCTGCTTACACTGGATCCTCTGCACTCTTCTAATATTGTTTGTACTGCAACCTCATTCGCACTGTCAGAGCTGTGCTAGTGGATAATTAAACCTCTCCTGTTCTCTCTCTCTCTCTCTCTCTCTTTCTCTCTCTCTTTCTCTCTCTCTTTCTCTCTCTCTCCCTCCTCTCTCTCTCTCTCTCTCTCTCTCTCTTTCTCTCTCTCTCTCTCTCTCTCTCTCTCTCTCTCTCTCTCTCTCTCTGCTGGGTTGGCCCTAATCCTGGTGGACAGGGAGCACCTTTGTTGCTGATTAAGGCTTGTCGTCCAGCGATTTTTATTGGCTGCCAAATGGTGCGTAGCGTATACATTTATCAAGAACAATTGGTTAGCCAGCCAGGGGTGTCCGCCCCATCTGCCAATTGGGATAACAGTGAAGGGGGTAGGGAGGAGAGGTAGAGAGAAAGAAGGAGAAGAAGACAGGGAGAGATAGAGATGGAGAGAAAGAAAAAGAGAGGGAGGAGAGGGGGATGGAGGGAGAGAGATGGAGATGGTGGGGGATGGGGTGGCAGTGCAGGCAAGCAACAAATTACAGATGGCATCAAAGGAAGTAATTGATTTAAATTCATTTCGTCAGGGTCTTGATCTCAGACGGTCTAATTGGGGGCTGTCTGTCTGACATTAGTTTGCTGTGTAATGGCTCAATAATACAGCTCTTTCTATATTTAGTATTTAGCTACAACTCTCAATTATGAAGTGTGATGTAGTTGCACTACAGGCCAGTAATGTGGCCTGCAAGCAGTTTAATAGCATCAGTACTTGTTAAGTATTATACTCATATATTATAGTAATATAATCATCTGTTTATCTGTAGCAGGTGCTTCCTCTACTCTCCAGTACCTGTCCTCATGTCACTGATGTGGTATTCTCAAGAGTACATCTTCAGTACCTTCGCTTAGGTAAGATTATTGTACTGAATTCTGTATAAATATCTTTAAAATTGTACTTATTCCACTGTTACAGATTTGTTAACATGCAATTTCTGTTTAACAGCAACATTATAAACCTAAAAACATATAAACATGCTTCTTTCTCTGAAAAGTGAATATAATGAGCATTTAATGTACACAGTTGGACACTAAGGATCATAATGTATTTTCAATGGTGTGTTTACATTGGTTGTACCAAAGAAGACAGAAATACAGATGTGCAATTCCTTTTTCAAGAAAAGCTCTTTAGATTAAATTGTTAGCATTTTAGAACAAAATTGAAAAAATTGTACACACATCCTTTGCTCCCTTCCAAATTTGATGCTCATGGACAGGGGCGCAGCACCAAATTCTGGGCCCTACGCACAAGCAGTGCCCAGGGCCCCCCTCCTGTTATTAAATATTATTTTATTTTAATATATAAAGGTAAATAAAATTCCAGACTCCTCAAGGGCCCTCTTCCCCACTGGGGCCCTGGTAACTCAGTACCACTTTCCCCCCCACTACGACGCCCCTGCTCATGGAGACCACAAAACCAAACATGTGGATGCAGAGTAACAAAGCTGTTTTGGTTCATCAGGGAAAAGAGTTCAGCTGTAAGTGAAACATTATAGTTTACTCCAGAGGTGAGATTCATTATAACAGACTGAGGTTAACAGTCTCATGAAGTCTGATAAATACAAATGCAGTTCATTCAATACATTTGTTGTGTAATTAAGTCAAATGTCCTTTCCATCCTAAATAAACATTAATATAATTAGTGAAAAGAGTCTGTGTTAAAAATCTATTTTTGACAACAAATTAAATCAGTAAACACTAGTGTATCTAAAAAATTGCAATATCATGAAAAAGTTTATTTGTGCTTATAATTTAATTCAAAACAGTGAAGTCATTGCATATAAAGTGACGGTTAAAAATTTTTGTTGTTGCTGTTTGAATAATATTTTACTTGAAATGAAATTTTCTAATCAAAGATTCTGGACTTCTGATTTTCATGAGTTATAAGCCATCAACATTAAAACAAAAAGCTTGAAATGTATTTTTACATGTAATGAAAATAATTGAATGATGTTATGAACAGTGAATGTTTTCACAACAATATATTTTTCTTGATGTAGCAGTGTGTGGGTTGATTTTTTTATTTTCTTATCTACTGTACATTAGTCTGTAGATAAAAGAAAAAATCGCAATCTAAAATGTTCATGACACACGTCTAAACCTTTTACATACAGATCAGTCATTTTGGTTGACTTGTGTGCCAGCCACTCTGATGCACACTTGAGTGGTAAACAAAATCTTTATTCTGACATCCTCTCAAAGTTACATCTTCTGACTTTTGCTTCATTGTCATTATGGAATTATGAGTGATGATTGTTTTGATTTTGGCCCATAACTCAGCAGCACAGAGAGGATTCTGCATTGCCTCAGTAATGAATATAATCTTAATCTATTTCTATAATCCAGAGGTGATATTGAATTTGTTTTTCCAAAACTAATCTGCTCACACCTCCCTCTGTAGTACAGATTGTCAGTCCATGTGTGTGTGTGTGTGTATGTTTCTGAGGGTGCACTGATATGACACTGGTTGCATTTGCTCTGAAATACATTTCCTTTGATCAACTTCTCCAGAGAACAACACGAACAGTGACTTGATATTTTTCACACATGTGTTTTAAAGCATGTGTGTGATCATGAGTGTGAAACATGTAATCAAATGTGAAAACCATGAAAATATCACTAAAAATCTGAAGTTTGTTAAATGTTAAATAATGTCTGGTCATGTTGTTGTTCTGTGAGATTAGCATCAATTGTGTCCTTAACAGGAAACACACAATAATTTTACATTAATAATCAAATGAATAAAATGTTCATGTGAGAAACATCAACAAATGTGAAAAGACATGAAATCATCTGGAAAAAAAGTGATTCACATGAGACAAACATGTTTCCTGTCTTTGCTTTGTGATCAAGTGGTTTTTGGACACTTTGCGTGATATTCATGTATCCTTTGTAAGTGATGAACTTAAGTATCTGATGTTTGTGTTTGTCTTTGTATTTCTCTCTGGTGAGGACTGAAACTCCCCATAATAACAGGAATGCATGTCAGATCTATAAAAGTGGGGACATTTTGCTGGTCCTCACAACAATGTGCCGTTTTCATTTTTTTTTAAATTATTAATAAAGCATAGGCACTGACCTTTGGTTGGTAAGGTTAAGTTTAGGTTTAGGTTTATTTTTACTCAGTATTACAAATGTGAATGGAATGTCCTCACTAATATAGTACTACCAAAATGTATATGTGTGTAGCCTGGTTATTTAGCCATTTATGGGGCCAGATTAGATTAGATTAGATTTGATTAGATTAGATAAAAAATTTTCCAATGTGATTTGAACCCAACGAAATTTGACCTCCGCATTTAACCCATCAGTGCAGTGAAACACACACACTATTGAACACACTAGGCTGTGAGAACATGTATCCAATGTGGTGGGCAGCCCTATCCCAGGGAGCAGTTGGGGCTTAGGTGCCTTACTCAAAGGCACTTCAGTCATGACCTGCCCGGGGATTGATCCAGCGACCTTCCGTTCACAAGACCAGATCTCTAACCACCAGGCCATGACTGCCCCCACCACTATAATAATCATCATAGTGATAGGAATACAGATACATTCTATGTAAGCAGATGCACTCTCTGGTCTTAGACATGGACATGTGCTGTTTTTACCACCAAAAAACAAACAAACAAACAAAACAATAAAGTTTTTCTTATGAGGATAATGTTGGGTAAGCTCAGAGATGATGGATTTCTCACTGTCCTGGTACTGGGTGTGATATGAGCACTGCTTGGGGTGGGACTGCTTGGTAAACACTAATTTCATAGCCTCTGGCTCAATGGATCAAAAAGACCAGCTCTGAATGTTTTCTTCTGTTTGTTTGCATCCTTTCACGCTGTAATCTCTGCAGAAGCAGAATTAAAGCTCAGCTGCCTCTGAGCATGCCTCTTCTTTTGAGTGAGTTTTAAAGCACAGAGAAAAAGCAGGACATAACACAGCATGTTTCTTATCAATAAAGCTTCCATGCAAATGTTACATTATGCTGCACTTATGTAATAATGGAAGTTTAGAAATAGTTTTAAAATAAAGTGCAGAGTAAAGGTTTGTAATGTTGTGAATTAAGAAAATAACTTTATGTAATACTTCAGAATAGGAAGTTATTAAAATGCCCTTTAAATGCCCTGATTAAGCTTTGGTGAGTAATTAATTTGCAGTTACTATATTCAGTTATTCAACAATTAATATCTGATTTTGACAAAGCACTTTAGCTGTGTACTATAAGTCATAAATCTTAATCCTCTGGGTAACATTTTATGTGCCCAGTATGCATTTTTAAATCATATTAAATCAATTAGTAACTCTTAATTAATTCAAAGACCATTACTAATTTATTAAGATTTAATATGCATGCAATAAAAAATACCAAAAATGCTGTCCTAAATATTATGATGTACAATACACAGACTATACTGTTCTGTCAATGCTTATTTCACACTAGCTATTGCATAATAATGTAGTAATAATGAGCAGACAGGTACTACCAGCTACTGACTTATTTAAATTTAATAAAAGCTGCATAGAAACATTATAATGTTCCCTTATACTGCAGTCTTACCAAATGTTTCAAATAATGTTTAGGATATTTGTGTCCTCTTATGTTTTAATAAATGTTGTAATTTAATCATATATTCTACTATAAAAAATATTCAACTCTAGCTTCAGTACATTTGACAGTTTAAAAATGGTTTATTTCAGAGCGGGATTTGTAGTTCTATGTACAGTGTACACATAAAAAATAGAATATCATGAAAACGTTGATTGTTGTTCATAATTTAATTTAAGAAGGTAAAGTGTCATATTTATATTCAGTATAGACTCATAACATAAAGTGACGTCTGAAGCCTTCTTGTTTTAATGTTGATCGTTGTGAGTTATAGCTCATGAAAATCAAAAGTTCAGAATCTCACATTATTAGAATATTGCATTTGGAGCTTGAATAAATTACTATTAAAATAATAACATTAAAACAAAAGCTTGAATTATGTCACTTTACATATAATGAATATAAACAATATGACAGTTTTCCTTTTTGAATTAAATTGTCAACAAATCATGAACTTTTGTATGGTGATATAATGTTTGGAGATGTACTAGTATTAAACAAATAAGTTGGGGCTTTTAAGCCAGTGGTTTTAATGGACTTTTATAATATAATAATGAATAATGATAAAATATTAGTACATACTGTACATGATCACAGGAAAACATTTTCTGATGACACAGCAAGTGTCAGAAAGATGACATTATGGAACATCAGAAAATATTTGTGTCATGCTGTACTAACCTTAAGAGCATGTAAGCATCAGAATGAGTACAGTTCATTTAAATTCCATTACAGATTATATGTATTTTTATTTTTAAGTAGTATTTGATTAATTCTTTCTCTTTATACTGTATATAAGTGGACAGTAAAGTGTCACCAGACTCTTCTTCAGTGTAATGTGAAAGAAATAAAAGAGAAAATGTGATGCTAAAAAAAGAAAGCAGACTGTTCATATCACATTCCTGCACTATGTATTCTATATAACCTACCATAATCAAATATTCATTATTATTATTTCATAAAAAATTAATAGAAGACTCTATTTATTATACATTTGTGTATTTGCATTTAAGTGCTTCCTGAAATGCATTGTAAAAAAATTTACCAAATAAATATTTATTTTTAAGGGTTTAATACTATTTTTTTCTGTGTAAAAATGTAAATGTAAATGTCTTTGTTTAACTTGAATATGTTTACTGTACATGTTTTGCACTGTATTAATTATTATAGCAGTTTATGGGGTCAGATTAATTGCAATGTTATTTCTAAAAATATAATAATACACTGTGAGAGATGGACAATAAACAAATAGCTTCATATTCATAACTGATGAATAAATAAAAAATAGACATCTGTAAACACAGTTAGGGTTTAGCATAAGTTGTAAATGGATGTAAGCATTTGGTGCATTGCAGAGATGCACCCTCCCCTTTATGGACACTGTAGTCAGAGGAAAAAAAGCTCTTTTTGTGCATGAGTAGAAGAACACTGGTAAGAAAATGACACATCAGCTTTGTTATACGTGTTCTCCTCTGTGAGAAATCAGATTTAATTCACTGTACTTCAAATGAAATTCATTCAATGTACATTTATACAGATGTAGCTACATTTGATTTAGAAAATGTAAAGGACTGGAGGCTTGGTTGGTTAGAAAAGGGACAGTCCAACACTGTCCTGTGCTTTCTGTGTGTGCAAGGCCCTTTAGATTAAAATGGAAAACTCAAACAGCTCACACAGAGCACCTGCCAGGTTTTACATTTGCCTTTTTAAAGATTATTGTTTCTTCTTAGATTTTGTTCATTTATATGAGTCTGTAATTAATAAAACTAGTTTAGTCTCTAGTGTATTTCAGGCACCTGCAGATTTCAGCTGAAATCAGTAGAATTGGTTTGTATCTTAGAAATAAGACTTCAGAAAAGCTCAAGTTCAGAAAATGAAAGTAAAAGAAGCAAAGCTTCCACTGACATTTTCTAGACTTCTACAGTACTATTTGAAATCATTTGTTTTTGTAACATTGTCGTATTTTTATATAGAATCAAATTTGGATTGTCCTTTGTCTATCATGGCCAAAAAGACTGAAATGAACTAAAGCTCAGGAACTCAGAGAACCTTTGGACCAAAGAAATGCTTCAGATATGGGCATTAACATCACTCTGAGAAGAGGAGAAAATAAATGAAGTCAAATTTGCAAATATAGTATTATTTTATCAGCAATAATCAGGAGCTGTGATGACAGTCCTGTTTGTGTGTCAGGATGAGCTGCAGTCAGTGCTGAGCTTTCAGTTTTGTGCTTCATGGATGCAGAAGAACATGAAGCACAGGTACCAAATGATATTTAAACCAAGCCTCCCAACACACACGATGGAAAATGCATCACAACATGCATAAATGCATTCATACATAACCCAATACGTTTGTCTTTTAAATACCAGGATGAAGATTGCAGAAAATCTACGAGAGAGAGAGAGAGAGAGAGAGAGAGAGAGAGAGAGAGAGAGAGAGAGAGAGAGAGAGAGAGAGAGGGCACATTTTGTGTCAAACTGTGTTACATATCCCTTAAAAGTAACACAAATGCATATTCAACTGGACACAAAGATGTGTTGTTTTATGCACATCTGTTTTGACACACACAGAGAGAGAGAGAGAGAGAGAGAGAGAGAGAGAGACTGACCAGTACATGTGTAATGTACAGATATGTTCACATTCGAAAGGGGAGTTATTGTTGTAGTCGTTGTTGTTTTTTATTAAAGCTTTTTTGTTTCTTTTGGATCTCGTACACATTCACAATCTTTCTGCTCTGCTATGATATTCCTTTAAGTTATGACACTTCAGTAGAAAGTGTCTTCATTTAGAGGTCCTTGACAGTTTATTACAAACGTCTGCATGAATCTCCTAGATTCACAGCTTTGAGATAAATATGCAGTCTTGGAATGTTGGTCATAAGACAGAAGGTTGTGGGAGAAAACGAGGGTTGAATATTGCATTGCACTGTCCGGCCACAGCAGGCACATTGCACTTCTCTTTTGTTTTCTGTTGCTTTCCTGATTGAGTTTGTCCAGCTTTTGGAAACAGTGAAGGTCCCTCCCATCTGAAGATCGATGTGACAGGCTTTGGGCTCCTCCATCTCCTGTCCTGCTTTGCAGAGTCATCCTGGCAGGTGCTGCAGTGAGCCGCCCCTGCATCATCCTGGATGCTCAGTCCATTTGCCGCTATCCACCGTGCGGCTAGTGTTCAGCACTTTTTTTTGCTCTTTTTTTTTCTCCTGACCTTGAAGAAGAGCAGACAACCCTCCCCAAAAGCCCAAAAACTAGACACTCCTTTTCGTTGTAGCAATGGACAGAGAAGCAGGAACAGAAAGAGGGGACAAATGACCAACTCCCAAGGCAAATAAGACGGACAATCTTCCCTTTAATGTATCCAAATGCTTTCTAATATTCTCTCTTTAAACATGCAGACCTTTAGATTTAGAATTAGAATTCAGATAGAATTCAATAGAGCAAAAAGTCCTGAATATGGAAAAAAGGATGCAAAATGTTTTGGGCTTCTTTATGGAATATCATGGAAACATACATCATTTAAATAGATCATTGAGATCGCTGACAAAAAGAAAGAAAAACATGAGCTTTCAGTACTGACAGTCAATGCAGCACAATTTCTTTCATAGCCAAGGCCTTAAAGGGACAGCTCGCCAGGTCACGGAGAGCATATGAGGTGCTTTTCTTTCTCACATCCACACAAAAGCCCTGCGACTTTGTTTTTGTTGCTATTGTTGACAGTGTGCATCCATTTCATTCTAATTCTGATCATTCTGAGAATAGCTCTCATTACTGGGTTTTGCACACAGCTAATACCCAAAAAGAAACAGTAGCACCAGAGCAGGGTCCATGATTTGATTTGAAGTTATAAAATATTGATTTGTGCCATCATTACTGAGCTCCTTGAATCTGATGAATAAAGACATTTACTGTACCAGGTACAATAAAAAAGGATCAGCAATTTTTGCAAACATATGCAAAGTTAAACGAGAGCAAAATGCAGTTCTATCCTTTGCATCTGTGCATTTAAACAACAAATACAGATAAAGCAAACCTGGGTGGCTTTTTTTTTTGTTCAGCACAATCCAAGCAAGAAATCCTCTTTCATAATTCTTATCATTATTAGAGATTTTTTGTTATATCTATATGTATACATATATATATATATATTTATATTTATTTATTTACAAGTATGGCACTTAAATGACAAGAAATAAAAAATAAATAAACACTTCACAAATGAAAGCTGTGGGCGCTTTGGTGTGTTATATATATATATTTTTTAAATTAAGGACGTGTGCAGCAGATCCAGCCAAGAATCAGCTCACTAGTTCACTACAGCCATGGAATGGAGACTTACATTAAGGTCAATGGTGCAACACAGGCAACCAAAATAAAACATATTATATTAAGCTGGAGTGGATGTAGGTATTACTGGACATCAGGTCATATGGGACAGTGCCTTATATGGTCATTTAGACAGAAGCCCTGAATGAAAACGACCAGTACAAATAAAGACTTGGAGCTTATTTACAGGACTCAGAATAAAAGCTCAGCAGCAGCTGATCTGAAAATAAACCACAGTTCAATGAGCCAATATTACCTGATGGCCTCTAATACTCCAATCCATCCTGATGTCCTTATATATGTGAATCCACAGCCTATTCCATATGTATTCTTATATTCTTCTAGGCTGGATAAATCTGCACTAAAGCTTCTCTCCTTCAACCAGTGTGCGTTAAATATAGCTAAATATAATGGTGTCCAAAATGGAAAAAGAAAATATCGTTTAAAAACACCGCGTTTGGCTTCCGGTGTTGACTGTTTTTGTTTTGTTTGTTTAGTGCAAAACGTATTTACTCTGTTCAAGTACAACTGAGCATCCTCACTGTGGAGTAAATACGCGCTTCTGTCAGAGAGTTTACAGCAAGAAAGACAAGCCAAAACAAACCCAGATCTCACCCGGCCGAACCGGCTCCGATGTTGGATCTTTGTGAGCCCCGTTTGGGAACTCTCTCCCTCTCTCTCTTTCTCTCTCTCTCTCTCTCTTCACTCTGTATCTCTCTCTTTCTCTTTCTCTCTCTCCTCACCTACACATAGGCAGAGTCACTGGACTGAGTGCGTCCGAAATTAGGCACACTCATACGGGGCAGGTCCTTGTTCCTGATCTCGTAGATGGACTTCCTCCGGGCCTGCACGCCCCTCACGGCCGTTTTGATTTTCCTCCAGCCCAGGTGGTTCAGTTCGGCCAGGTTGAGCACCACGCAGAAGCCGCTGACCGCGAACATGAACACGAGGAAGACCGTCTTCTCCGTGGGTCTGGACACGTAGCACTCGACCTCCTTGATGCACGGGTAGCGGTCGCACTCGTACACCGCGGGCACGTTGAACCCGTACAAGAAGTACTGACCCACCAAGAAGCCGATCTCCAGAGCGTTTCTGAAGACCACCTGGATGATGTAAAAGCGCGAGATGCCCTCCTGCCGCCGCATTTTGGACTTGGTAGTCCTCATGGTCGCGTTGGGGATCTCTTTGACCTCCAGGCAGTCGGGCTCGGCCTCTTTGGTGGAGTTTTCCGTGTTCTGCAGTACTCCGTTCACGATGGTGTTTTTGATTTTTTTGCTGTCCTCGCGCTTCATCGAGTCTTGGTCTTTGCTGTCCACGGTTAGGAAGACGGTGGAGTAGCGCCTCTCCCTCTGCTTCGCTGACTGGTGGACCGAGTAGGTGATGAAGCACAGGCTCGGGGTGCACACCATGATGATCTGGAACACCCAGTATCTGATGTGAGAAATGGGGAAAGCCTTGTCGTAGCACGCCTGGTTACAGCCCGGCTGTAACGCGTTACAGATGAACATGGTTTGCTCATCATCATAAACTGTCTCTCCAACTATGGCTACGATTAGGATCCGGAAGATCACTACCACAGTTAGTAGGATCCTGTGAAAAGAGAGACAATAGATCAGCGTGGAGGTTCATTAAGAGTGAGTGAGGTGCTTTGTTAATTGAATGAGCGTTGCGCGGGAGCTGTCCAGTGCTGAAAACCAATCATCGGCTGCTTTCTTCTCGTTTTTATTGAACTAACAGCTCATAGAAATGTCAGATTTACTCAACTGTGTGTTCTTGTATGCTTACACAACATTTACATGTTTAACAGCTTTGTATTTACCCACTAGGCACACGCCCATACCTGGTGATGAGCTACTTCTATTCAACCCAAATGGACTTCTCACAAATACATGACTTTTTCTCACTCTTACCTTCCTATCATAGTGGAGTGCTGCTGGACAGCAGCCTCCAGGAGCCTCTCTAGTATGGTCCATTCCCCCATGTCTGTTCATCCGGAGACGAGAGCACGCACACAGCACTCTGCACGAATTCCACGGGAAAATAAAAAACAACACACAGACAAAACACGCGGAAGTATCTCCCTCCTCTACTCTCCAGAGGGCCCGGTTTTACCTGATAAAAGCATTGATCAAAGCCCACTTTCCCCTCCTGCACCGTGGCAGAACGGTCCCACTTTGTGCTGGTCTTGGAGTCCTGATTAATATGAGCCCTCCTCCTGTTTTCGATCTTCAGATCAGGTTGATGGGTCTCGCGGCTGGGAGGGTTGGATTTAATGTCTTTGCCGGTGCTAATCCCCCTTTAAGTAGTCTCCTCCTCGTCACGCGCAGACAGGTTCGTGGAGAGCTGCCAAAATGCCCCCAAAAGATATAATAATAATAGCAATAATAATAATAATATAATGTCTTATTACAGACATCAGGGAAGCCTTTGGCGGGAGGCAGGAAGGCGCTCCATCTCTGAGCGCGGTGCGTGTGTGAGAGCGCGCGCCGGCTGCAAGAACTCAGCAGCGGACTTTTGCTCACTGGTGCTGAAACTAAATCAACTCAAGGGTGTGGACTACGAATAGGGGCTGGGCTGCGCATTCTTATTGGTTTAAGAGGCAGCATGTGCTCTTTTTTCCTCCCCCTTCGAATTCGCGTACTTGTTGCTAGCCATGTGTCATAAAGTCCTTGGCCCCAGGAATCCCCTTCATCACGGTATGGAGAGGATCGAGATTCAGGGCGGGTGCCTGGGGTGGTGACGGTCACCCCAAAACCTGTTGATTATGTCCATATGTTTGTTCGGTGGCACAGAATCAACTAATGTTAGCTTGTAATTTCAAATTTCTTGCTCCACCTTAAATGGCGCAATATTACGATTCAGGTGCCTGGTAGTAGTGACTGCTGCTGCACGATTTAAGGTGGAATGGGGAATTCGAAATAAGATAAATCTGGCTATTACATGAGATGACTGTGAAGGATCGATTTGTATATTTTTTGTATTTATAGGCAAGTTTTAAGTAAAATGAACAGAATTGTTTTATTCTGTAAACTAATGACAGTGTTTCTACCAAATTTCAAATAAAAAAATCTGCATTTATTTGCAGAAAATGACAAAAAAACAAATGCAACTCAAACAATGCGTAGAAAACACATTCATTCATGTTTAAACGCAATGCTAAAATTTAATTTATGACTTCAATACTTCCAGATTTTCACATAATTTTTTGATTGACTTTATACACTACTGGCAGAAAAAAAACCTCAGCTTTTTTTGATGGTTTCTGGTTTTCATCTTCCTCCTGATCACATTCCAAATGTTTTCAATACACTCTTAAAAGAGATGTTTTTTCAAAGATTCTTTAGTAAAGAAAATGGTTCTATATAATACCATGAACACTCAAAGAACACAAAGGGTTCCCTGCATGGTGCAAAGGATCTACAGATTCATCAGGAATGTGCTGTAGATGGTTCTATATAAAAACATTTTTAAAAATGGTTCTATATAGCACCATAAAGGGTTAATCTATTATTACAAGCTTGACATCATATACAACAGAACCTTTTTGGGGGCTGTATAGAACCATTTTCAAAAATGTTCTGTATAGAACTATCTACAGTACAACACTTTATTTCCTTTATTTATGAGAAGGGTTCTTTGTGTCTTCTTGCTTCTATATAGAACCATTTCTTTTACTAAAGAACCCTTGAAGAACCATCTTTTTTTAAGAGTATAGGCTTCAGGTCTAGAGACTGGGACAGCTCTTCAATTTTTCTGCTGCAGTGCAACCTATTACGCTATGTGGCTCACATCAATCTTTTGATCACCTGCCATTCACATGCCACAGTGGTCCCACCTTGTTCTCTGAATCCAGGGAGCCTTGGTGTCTCCTTTGAACATTGCTAATAAGGCATTTGGATGCTGTATGCCATATCACAGCAGACAATTGTGCGATGTTGATTGCTTTACGGTGTCCTCATGTCCAAAAATAGAAATGTGATCTCTGTCTCGCCTTTTGTTTGGACCATACTTGTATACTCAGGTGCACCACTATGACTACATCGCTGCCAAATGAATTGGCATTGGACTATTTTAAGGTATGGATAAGTATATGTGCTAATGTGATTAGAGATCGGTTTGAAGGTATTACTGTAATCTCCTGAGTAGGCCTGCTGTAATGATTGAGTGGACATACATTTGAAGACGTCTCTATAGGCGGTAGGATGTGTGGGAGGGTTATCCCTGAGTCATGCCGGAGAGTCCTGTAGATCCTTAATCTGTGATTTCTGTTGCAGGTTCAGTTTCATGGAGCATGCGCAGATGCTGGGCAGCAAACAGAGCCAAATGGAAGATCCCACTGAATCACACCATTTCTATGTAAAACCCATTATCATTTCAAGGACAGTATTAAGGGTGCGGATTAAGCCAAGTGCACTCATGTGACACTGTTTTTTTTCCCTCAAAGAATGACTGAGGGTGCATTTGTTATAATATGGCTTATCCTGGCACACTAGCCTAATCTTTTATAATCTCAAATTAAATCTTTTATAACCTCTCAATGGACTGTCAACATGTCACAGAGGCAGGTACAGGTGCATCTCAAAAATTGAATATCATCAAAAAGTTAAATTCAAAAAGTGAAACTCATATGTTACATAGATTAATTACACACACTGTCTATTTCAAGTTTTATTTTTTAATGTTGATGATTATAGTCTACAGCCAATGAAAACCCAAAAGTCAGTATCTCGAAAAATTTGAATATTATATAAGATACACTAAATATTAATTTGTTGTTCTACTGAAAAGTATGTACAGTATATACGCTCAATACTTGGTCAGGGCTCCTTTGGCATGATTTACTGCATTAGTGCAGACTGGCATGGAGGCAATCAGTCTGTGGTACTGTTGAGGTGTTATGGAAGCCCAGATTGCTTTGATAGTGGCCATCAGCTAGTCTGCATTGTTGGGTCTGGTGTCTCTCATCTTCCTCTTGACAATACCACACAGATTTGTGAGGTTTAGGTCAGGCGAGTTTGCTGGCCAATCAAGCACAGTGATACTGTGGTTATTAAACCAGGTGTTGGTACTTTTGGCAGTGTGGGCAGGTGCCAAGTCCTGCTGGAAAATTAAATCCACATCTCCATAAAGCCTGTCAGCAGAGGGAAGCATGAAGTGCTCTAAAATGTCCTGGTAGACGTCTGCACTGACTTTGGACTTGTTATATTATACAGGTGACCAACACTAGCAGATGACATGGCTCTGCACCTGTACATTCCATCAATGCATTTTGTACATACCTAATAGAACTGCACAGGGATGCTGCCTGAAAGTTCAATGTGCAACTTCCCCAGGTTTCAGTCCAATCAAGCATATGTGAGAAGTGCTGGACAAACATGTCCGATCCATCTTAAAACTTACCGGTTTTAAATGATCTTCTAATGTTTTGATTTAAGACACCTTTTGAAGCCATGTAGAGTTATTGCCTCAGTGGGCAAGAACTATTTTGGCAGCACAAGGAGGGCATACACAATGATAAATATGAGGCATACTGTCTAGATTAACCCTTTCATGCATGAATGATGAAATAATAAAAAATGATGAAATAATAAAAATTGTTTTCATCCACGTTTCAATCTGATAAACATGTCAGTCATTTTTGTTTACCAGAGAAAGAAGCAATAATAACATTAAAACCAATACACATAGAAGATAATGACATAAACCACTGTCCACCATGCATGAAAGGGTTAATGATTTGTTCACTTTTCAAGATACATACAAAACATATACAATCATACATGAAGCACAAATATCTTTTTACAGATTTTTATACCTTTTTGTCACTTCTTTCATAGAGTTATTTCTGTAGTTTTTTTGTACAAGACATACAATATCTTGGGTTCATACTGTCTGCAATGCAATAAAAGTCAATGTAAGAAATGTTTTTTTTTGGCTTTTTTTGGCTGTGCTTTGACAGCTGTTTCTGATTTGGGGTTGTATTATAATTTTTATAGAGACCGGAAGGTTCTTTTTTGTCTCATTTTATTTCTCTTAAGCAATTTTTAATGAGAATCTCAAAAGAACAGTGTGCTACATTTTATTGTGACAGTGCTGATGTTTGAATCCTCTGAGCGTGAAAAGGTTTTCATTCATCAGTAGGGCAATAATCTTAGTAGACCAATTACTGGTACGTAGAAGCACCTACAAATGTCACAAAACGTCTTCAGCTATAATGGACATGTAATAATGCTTTATTCACATTATTCGTGTGAATTCATTCATTTTTTGCTTACATGAAAGTAGTGATGTTGAGCTACACTGAAGGATAATAATGGTATATTGGGCACAACATGAAATTCAAGCATTCAAAGCCTCTACTGTTATATTGATTGTTATGATGTGTTGTATAGACAGAATATATGCACAGTGGCTTTTAAAATGGGTACATCTGCCTCAGTCTGAGAGCTCAACCTTTTAGCAGATAATCAAAACATGATCAATAAGGTATTATGGATACATTTTGTTCTTTGTGCTGTAGTGCCCATGGCAAACATCATGGCCTTTCTAGGTCAGTGGCTACAGAGGACAGCCATCACTGTAATGTAAACATGAATATATAAAGGGATCAGTTGTGCTACTGTGTAGTTATCATTGAGTCTGATATACAGGTTCAGACATGCAATTCTTCAGCACATTAGATAGCTTCTGAATTTCCAAGGCATTAGATATACAATGGAACACATTAAACATTGTGGATAAAATGCGGCACAACAGTGACATTACCAAGAAGTGGACATACCATGGAGAAATCATACCACAGTGAAGTATGGTGGCGGGAGCATTATGCTTTGATGCTGTTTTTCTGTAGATGGAACTGGAGATTTAGTCAAGGTGGAGGGAATTATGAACACTTCTATTTGATAATGTGTGGGTTGACCAAAAGACGACTGTGCACAAAAGATGCCCTCACAATCTCAGTGATATGGAGCACTTTTGCAAGGAAAATTGTGCCATGATGATAGACTCAGACCTAAAATACCAAATTCTGTCATAAAGTCAACAGGGGCTAGTTTAAGGGTGTACATATTTATGCAATCACATTATTCTAAGCTTTAATGTTTATGTTTTTTTATACAATTGAATTGTACAGATTATAGATCACATGAATGTAAAAAGAATTCTGAAATTATTGATCGCGGTCTCTTTTTTTTTTCTTCAGAAAGACCTGGCATTTTAACAGAGATGTGTATACTTTTTTACATCCACTGTAAGGGTTCAAATATCACTCAATAACACTTATAACAACAAAGTATGATAGAAATACAATAGGAAAATATACCTGCAGGAGAGATATGCTATTTTCATAGTTTAGAAATATGATAAATGACAATAAATGACTCTGCAAGATCTAAAACATGACATGCTTTATTTTTATTATGGGCTAAATTTATATTTGTACTTGTTTGCTGAGCATGATTTCTATTATTATTATTATTATTATTATTATTATTATTATTATTATTATTATATAGTAATACTTTATAAAGTTTATATACTTTTTGACTTTTTTTAATATTGTTATATTACTACCACTGACATGGGTGGGAAACCATTGCTATTATTTACATACACATGCACAAACGTACACAATACACAAATTCTGTTTGAAGTCAGGATATTGGCTGAAATATGTACTAACACCCCCCTTTGTTAGTGAGATGGAGTATCCTGAGATGTACTGAGCCAGCAGTACAAGAGCATCCTCTCACAGGGCTGGTGTGCGAGGGCCAAATTAGAAAAGCAGTATGGGGTTAATTGGATGCCACACATTCCATATCCTCTCGGTGAGGCCCCCACATATTAGCCCAGCAAGGCAGACGGACCTTTTTCCACCCTCAATCTCACACTCAAATGAAATATTTACAGTCTGGGTCCAATCTTGGTCCCTCTCACACATGCCTCCTCCACGTCACGCTGTGCCCCCTCTACACCACCTGCCCTCTGCCAACACTGCTCAACTGGCAAGAAGAAACCTGAAATTAAACTCAGACTATTTTGGCCAGTACAGTCTTCCCCTCAGAGCATTTTTCAGAGAGTCGTGCTTGGACCCTGGCAGTCTAACTAGGTCTCATATGGTAGTCCCATAAATATTACATGTAAAGTTTTGGGAAAACATCCATACATTTTCCTGAAGGATTAGAGCTTAGTGTTTCACTTGAAGGAATTATTGTCACTCTGTACTCCCCTCAATAGCAAGAAAGTAGAAAATGAGGTTAAACAGTTCTTTGAAATCATCATGAAATATTCATGAATCAAATTTGAATGGTTTAATCTACAAACGTCAAGCTATCCTCAGCTTCACTGCAGACTTTCCAAGGATATCCTGGATGAGTCTAAATGGGGATTTGGATGCTAGAAAGCCGTAAATGTTCTCAAAATGGATGACATAGCAGTGTGTCTATCTTACTAAGACATGAACAGCATTACGCTTTTTTAGACCCAGTTAAAAATTCGCTTAATAGCTCTGAAAGCACAGTACAAAATACCTGCCACGTGTAAATCTGCAATATTCCCAAAATCAGGTGAGCTATTAATTGTTGCACTTGAAATATTATGTTTAGGGAACTAATTCTCTTGTGCAGTCATTTGAAGATGAGATCAGTTGGACACACCATTTTCTCAGGTCAAGGCTCGGAAGAGCTTGTAGGATGTTACTCTGAGATTCTGGTGCCCTCACACTGGGCAGGTTTTTGCCCTCAGTCTCCAGAGGGCAGAAGTGAGTAGAGCTTCAGCATAGGACTCCAAACAAGACTAGAGCAAGTATTCATCTATTACACTGAAAATATTTAGACATTCAAGTAGTGTCTCTTGTCAACGTCCAGAGAGACTGTATTTAGTTTGGGACAGAAAAGTATTTGCAGCCTCAGAAAAGCCATCATCTAAAAGATTTAAGGACAACCTAGAAAGTTCCCAACTCCCTTCATCTAGTTCAGCTCTCCTGCAATGCCTTTGAACTGGAATTCTCTCAGATATGCTCTAACATGTGAAAGATGAAAGATGACACTTTCTGAAGCTTTCTGAGACTTTTTCTAGGAACTTTTTAGAGGACAAAATGTAACCTTACCTCAAGGACTGAAGTCGAGGGCTCATTTTGTAAATATTAAAGATAAAATAGTTCTAAACAAATCTTTTGGCATAATAAATGGTGTAGTGTAAAGAACTATAAATGTGTACTTAATTGTGTACCAACAGGCCAGAGAAAGTTGGCAATCATCAGGAAGATGATCTGCACTGAAAACTTTGCTTTTATTGAGACTAACACCTCTCACAATCACTCTCTGGGCGGGTAAGATCATAGCACTCTCTCTCCAGCACTACTAAGCAATGTCTGCTGGCTCAGGAGTCTGCCAGGTGAACCATAAGAACTGGGGATTCTGCGTTTTCCTCCAAGCGTGTTGGCTGCCTGGCAGAGATGTATTGACAGCAGTTTGAAAAGAGGCGGAGCTTGATTTCACATGCATTGGAGGAGGTTGGTGTAAGTCTGCACTGTCCTAGACTCGGAGACATTACAAGTGATAAGGAGAGTCCTAACGAATAGGCAAGTCAATTGCCTACCAAACACATTGGAGAAAAAGGCAGGTAAAAATTATATTTTAAAATAAATAAATAAATAAAACATCTAATTTAATCCATTAAAGTGACATATAAAATGTAATCTGAAAGGTAAATTATAAAACTTACAAAAACAGTAATTCCACAATTAATGCTGTTAAAATTGATTAGAGTGTATTTAACACTAGTTTAAACTTTAGACTTGGGGCAATTCTTATGGTTTCTCAAAAGTAAAACTGCAAAAAATAAAAATAAAAAACAAAACCAGTAAAATGCTCCTCACAGATGTTTCAAAAGTGAGAGAAAAGGCTCTCAGCACAGGAGCAACCCAGTTCTCATGTTCTCAACACAGGTTTAGCCCAGATTTGCTCCATCTACAGCAGGTTCGCCAATCGGTCCAGACCGAGGCAGGCTATAAGAGGGGTGATGAGGCCATACAAAACACCCAGGAGGATACTGAGAGGCAAGCCAATCACCAGCAGTACAATCAGCCAAATGATGGACCAGAAACAGGAGCCACAGCTTGCCATCCAAGAAACCAGAGAGCTGAAATTGTATAAATGTGCTCTGCTGCAAATCTTTTCAGGGTGTTCCTCTATTCATTATTTCAGAAATATGTTGCTGTTAATGACAGAGAAGCAGTGGATCTGTGCCCATAATAACTTTTTAGTAATACGTTTTTGGTGTAAAACTTTTACCTTTTAATCATTAATATTTAGTTCTGTTTTGTGTTCAATATCATTATATTAATGACAGCTGTACAGTTTGCTCATCAAAAAGAGATGCATAAGTTCCAGTAGTTTAATACGTTACTCAGTATGTGAAGTTATTTTTACACACTGCTTTTCTGCTTTTACTCAAGCTGCATATGAGAACAACTGCTGTAACATGATTACTTATTTCACCAAAGTAGCACTTGATTATGTGTTTAGGCTGCTCTACTGATGTTACTGCATGTCAATGCATGAAAACTGATCAAACCTTTAGATTGCAGATGTATGATTTATCATAAACAGCCATAAGAAAGACGTTTCTTTGGTACTGCTATTCTTTCTAACTGTATAGTCCACTGCCTTACATTTTCTATTGACAATAAGCTCATCTGTCTGTGATAAGAATTTGTCTTAGTTCACATCAGAGCATTCACAGGATCCTGTTTTTTTGGCATGCAAAGCTCATGTCTGGGCCTGACTAGCGTATTGTGTTAGAGTTGCTAGATCCTGGACATGCTAGCAGATTTCCTTCCAGATCCTTCAATATGTGTTCACATTTTAGAGTTTTTATTTTTAAAAGGACATTTGAGGTCCTGCTTATTGTTTGGATTTTTGCATGTGGTTATATCAGCTATTGATGAATGATGGTTCTTGATACAGAGCCATCTGAGGGATTGGAGATCACAGGTGTTCAGCTTGGGCACCCTTGCCCTTTACACACTGAAATTCCTTAGATTGCTTGAATTGTTTAATGATATTTGTTAAATGCGTCTTAGACTTAGACAAACCTTATTGTTATTTTGCATACAGCAAATGTACACAGAATATATTAATGAGAGGTAGTGTGGAGAGGGCAAACAAGAGGATAATATCTGCCTTGATATCTCATGTACTTATATATTTTCAGAGTTCAGCAATCTTATGACATGAGGGGAAAAAGCTGTTACACAACCTGCTACAGAACCTCTTTCCTGAGGACAACAGGGAGAACAGTCCATTGTGAGGGTGAGAGCCATCACTGATGAAATTCCTGGCTCAGGACATGTAGCTCATAGATGTGAAGTCCTCAATAGAGGGGAGGGAAGTCCCAATGATTTTTTTTCCACTGACATTCTCCTCACAATCTTCAAGTCAGAGGTGATGCAGCTTCCACACCATGCAGAGATACAGCTGGTCAGAATGCTCTGTATGGTGCTTCTGTAGAAGCTGGGCTCTCTTCATCCTGTGCAGGAAGTGCAGATGGTGCTGTGACCTCTTGACCAGTGACGAGGTGTTCACAGACCAAGCAAAATGATCTGTGATGTGCATCCCCAGAAACCAGGTGCTGTTGACCACCTCCACAGTTGTGTTGTTAATGAGGAGTGGAGTGTGGATAGACTGGTTTTTCGGGAAGTTGATAATGATCTGTTTGGTTTTGCACTGAAGAGAGAAATATGGAAATAACCCTTCCAGTCTTTTTGTCAAACAATAACAAAGTAGATATCCTCTGCTCATCTTTGATCCTTAATTCCAAATCATGACTACAATCACCTGCTGAGGTCACCTGTTTGAAAACAGGTATGTATCACAGTATGAGCTCTAAATTGCCCATATTCAATTTTTTTTCAATGTATTGCAGGCCTGAAATGCAAGAATGGTTGTAGGAAGTTGAAAACATTAACTATTTGGTCAAATAAAGGTCAAAATAATTGTAATAATCATTGTGGGGTTTTTGTGTCCTCCATACAATATTTTAGGGTTATAGTTTTAGGGTTATAGTTTTAGGGTTATAGGGGATGTTTCACATTTCTAGGCAACTAATACTTTTAGCCTCTATTTAGTACTTTATTTAGTGATCGTTTTATGTGGTAGTTTATGTTCTATAAGGCTTTTATATTCTTAAAAAGAAAACCAACTGTTCTCTCACGTGGTCTTGTTCTGAAAACTAATGCATTATGAAGGTCTCATGGCTGGCTTGAGTTAATTACATAATGGCCAATTGCTGCTGCCTGAACCAAGTGCAATGTATTAGAGTACATGAGGGCATTTTGTGAATGCTTGAACAGTGCATGTAAAAATGTCATCGCTTCTCTAACAACTGCTCAAGCTAAAATGAAGCAACATTTGACAGAAAAGCCAGATATGACAAAGCTATTATCTGCTAATATCTGGGTCAGTATTACAGGCTACCTTTTCTGGTTGGTACAAAAGTAAATTCCGTTTCAGTGAGACGGGAGCTTGATGCAAAAAGACGTGGAATAGGTGATGGATGTTTTTGCCATACCAAGTACAAGTTTGTGGAGCTTCCCCTATAAAATGTGCCGAAGTCTGATGGGTCTGTGCACTTCTGCAGTGATTACAGACAAGTGATTGAAGTTACAACAATAGATTCATTTCCACTCCATATAATGGAAGACTATTGATAGGATCAGTTCAGCCAACTTTGTAACAAAACTTGGTTTATTAAAAGGTTGTTGGCAAGCATCATTAACACTTCATGCCTCTAACATTTCTGCTTCTGTAACACCAAACATATTTCTATAACATACAGTATACTGTATAATAATAGTTCTTCCTTTTGGGCTTCGTAATGCTCTTTCCATGTTTCAAAGGTTGATGAACGCTTGCTGGCATATCTAACTGATGCATATTTAGATGATATTGTCATTTCTTCTGGGCAGAACACTTGCAAACTCTGTCAGAAGTGTTCATTCTGTTACAAGCAGCATCCATTAGATTGAACTTGAACAAATTGTGAATTTGCTAAGGTTGTTGTTACTTATTTAGGACAAGAAGTAGGCCAAGGTCACTCGGGCTAGTATGTGGCAAGATCTCTGCCATCTTGGAATTTTCTGTCCCTGCTAATCAGCCTGAGTTAAGGCTGTATTTTCATATTTTTTAGATATTTTTAGGAATGACTGGAATTACCATGCATTTTACCATTTAAGCTTAAGGTGGATGCCAGTGGAACAGGTATTGTATGCAGTGCTACTGCAAGACCAACATGGCATTGACAACCCAATCTGTTTTTTGATCAACAAACATCAGTACCAATAGTACCACTGGCAAGGAAGCATTAGCCCTTAGGTTGGGACAAATTTGGCTCCAATAGTGGGCCAGGTCTGTTTCTGTTTTGGTTAGTTAAGTTAGTAACAGAGGAAAATATATTTTGAGTTAATTTTGAGCTTAGAACACATCTAAAGTCTATTACTTCCTCTATTATAAATAAAATCATTGGTCATTTCTGGCATATTCTTATTTACTTGATCAGGTTGGCTTGATCATTGCATAGCCTGCAGAGCGAGAATTAACGTCCTAGGAGGAAATTTAAATTGATCGCTCTATCTACTTTTAAATAGTCATAACAACGTATCATCACTTAGACTGAAGGAACTTAAAAGCATATATGGTTCAATCAATTTAACATGGATTTAGACATTTTGCCTGGGAAATAAAATAATTTAAAAGAAGTGAAGATTTTAATGTGTATTACATTTAATGTGCTGGTGCCAATGGGTCTAGAGTGAGCAAATGTAGTTGCTCAACAAAAGTAGGCTAAATTGATTGGGAGGAGACTTGAGAGATGAGTGTGTGTGCTAAAGAGAGAGCTCACCAAGGGCCAGAACCCACTGGGGAGGAGAGCAGGGGCCATAATACACATTACCAGTCTCACAGTGACCAGACACTGTCCAGCTAACACCAGGCTAACTGCTGTTTAGCCATCACCTTTTCAACTTTTATAAGACTGTATAGATTCATTGTTATATACACACACATCTTGATGGACGTCAGCAGTAGGCTGAAAAAGAATGTTTAATCTCAGTGACTTCAGTGGTTAATAATTCTTGTTTGAACAGTGTTGCACAACTCAAGAGAAATTAGAAGTCCTTAATTACTTCTAAATTAACTCCCATAATTAGCTTTTCTTGAACAACAGGTTGGCCACTGACTTTGCTAATCTACACAGGACATTTGTGTTACAGTACCAGTCATAATTTTGGATACACCTACACAAATAAAAGAATTTTCTCACTTATAATTATGCTGCAATTTCCAGTGCATAGTAAAGACAATCAACCTATGAATTAACTCGAGCATAATTATTGCGTATTTATAATTATAATTACATATTTCTTTGGGTTGCTCAAAGCTTGGGATATGTTTTTAAAACCTATCCATGCTTTAAACTTCTCCACAACTTTATCTCTGACCTGTCTGATGAGTTCCTTGGTCTTCACGATGCTGTTTGTTCACTAGTGTTTTCTAACAAACCACTGAGACCTGCACAGAACAGGTGTATTTATACTGAGACTAAATTGCATACAGCTGGACTCTATTAACTAATTAAGTGACTTCTGAAGGCAATTGATTGCACTGGATTTTGTTTAGAGGTATCAGAATACTTTTGCACATCACACTTTTAAGATTTTTATTTGATTTTGAAAACCATGTATCATTTTCATTCCACTTCACTTCAATTGTGTGTCACCTTGTGTTGGTATATCACTTAAAATCTCAATGAAATATATTTTAAGTTTGTGGTTGTGACAAAATGTGAAAAAGTTCAAGGGATATGAATACTTTTGCATATTATATATATATATATATATATATATATGTGTGTGTGACATGCAGTGAACAACCACAAAGAAGATTGTCTGTCCTGGACATGTTGCTTTTATTGAGTCAGTGGTATTTTCAGTGTTTCTTTATAGAATAATAGCTATTACTGTTACATTTTTACATTCTTGCAAAAATGAGTCATTGCTGAAATGCAAATATAAGACATAGCAGTGACATACAAAAAATAACTAAGTTAAATAAGTAAATTAAAAAAAGTACAATGTTCCATAATTAATGCTGTTAGAAACTGGTCACACCTTATAAAATGTGGGGCAATTGTAATAGTTTCTCAAAAAAACAAAAACAGTAAAAAAAAAAAAACAAAACATGAAAACAACATACTCCAAAGTGAGAGATAAGTTTAGCCTCTCAGCACAGGGCCTTGCCATGTCTCATGTTCTGGGCGCAGGTTCGGCCAAGGTTGGCTCCCTCTAGCAGCAGGTCCGTCAATCGGTCCAGGCCGAGGCAGGCTGTAAGGGGGGCGACGCAGCCATACAGCCCACCCAGGAAAATACTGAGAGGCCAGCCAATCACCAGCAGCACAATCAGCCAAATGATGGACCACAAACAGGAGCCACAGCTTGCCATCCTAGAAAACAGAGAACAGAAATTGTATAAATGTGCTCTGCTGCAAATCTTTATTGTTTAATGATCCTCTATTCATTATTGCAGAAATATGTAGCTGTTAATGACAGTGGAGCTTTGGATCTGGCCTTTGGATCTGATCTTGATTGTGTTTAGGCTGCTCTACTGATGTTACTGCATGCATGAAAACCTTTAGATTGCATTATTCTTTCTAAGTGTATAGTCCACTGCCTTATATTTTCTATTGACATAAAGCTCGGCTGTCTGTGATAAGAATTTGTCTTCGTTCACATCAGAGCATTCACAGGATCCTCTGTTTTTTGGCATGCAAAGCTCATGTCTGGGCCTGACTAGCATATTGTTTGAGTTGTCTGATCCTGGACGTTGTGGAATTTTGTTTTAAAGTACAGTTGAGGCCCTGCATTGTGTTTGTCAGATCATATTTTATAATCATTACAAATAGTGACATTTCAACCCTTTTTTTTTTGTTTGAATAAGAATTTACTTAAAATTAAGTATTCAAATGATCCGATTTTCACGAGTTATAAGCCATGAAATATCAGTTTATCTTGAATTCAATTCTAAGAGCAAATGTCATTTTTTCACCATATTTAATTTTTTGATGTAGCCTTGTTTACTTTGGAAATTACAGTGTGCTTTTGTATTGTCTGGCAGACTGCTCAAGCCCAGTTGCTCCTGTTCTGCATCCTCCTGTTAGGCAGCTCATAGGGCTGTAGGCCACATAACCATGGACTTATACCCTGTGTAAAGTGCACTTTTTTTTATGTTTGTAGGGTCTCAGTTAACATCTCAGTAGCACAATCAAGATATTGTATTGTTTCTAGCAGATTCAGTGGCTCTCAATTCCAAACAATTTAAACCTGGTACTCTTTTACTATTTTCTAATCTTTCTGTATTGTTTTTAAATTCCAATGTTCACTTAATGGAATATAAGGTTTACTGGGGCAGCCATTGGCTGAAGATTTTGTGCCCAGAAGGTCTCCAGTTTCATCCACTGAACCTAAAGGACATGAATGATGTGCCCATGAGCAAGGCACATAATCCCCAGGTGCTCCCTGGGTGCTGTGGCTAGGGCTGTGTATTTTTCACTGCATGAATGTGATAAATGCAGAAGTTAGATTCCTCTGTGTGCAAGCGCATTCGTAAATGAATGTGCACAAAACATTAGAATGTGAAACCTGGAGTAGTTCAGCTATTTTATAAGTGTTTGAAAGAACCTATAGGCTCTCTACAGGGAAAAAAAGAAAAACTGCTATTTTCTGTCATGTGGTCTTTTCCTGAAAGCAGCACATTATGAAGGTCCCATGGCTGACTTAATTATGTAATGGCCAACTACTGCTGCCTGAGCCGTACGTGAAAGAATCTGTGGAATTCTATGAAGTATGCAGCATCTATAATCAAATTGCACCTCAGGCATTCATTATATTCACACATTTTATATATATATATAATTATACGGTAATAAAAAATTAATAGCTACCTTTAACAACGATGCATCAGTGTTATGTAGGAATATTTCTAATGTTTTAGAAGTAATGCTGCTCTCACCCATTACTTGACCATCATTCTTCAGGGGCTGTGTAACATGTTAGATGCAGTTTAAAGTACAATCCTTTAGGATTTGATCTTTGTTCTCATTTCCCAGTCTTTCTCTTTAAGTCATGAGTCAAGACTCATGACATGCAAGTAATTTAGTAACTACAGAGTACTAGTAAGTGTAAAATACCAAAGGTCTCTTTTGAAAAAGTCACAAACACGCAGTGTACAAAATTAAGCCACACTACACAGGAGAGGTCAAAACTACCAAAAAACTAAGACTAAACTTCTAGTATAATTAGTCTGAAGGACACACTAAGTTAACAGAATAGAGCCAGAGTCTAGGAATGAAGAAAACAGTACAAACCTGTAGAGATGTCTCCTTAGTTGACTAAAAAGGATTAAAAGGATTTAAAGATTTTCTGTTTGCAAATAGCAAACAATCCGTTTCTTCAGGATCTCTCTGTAGTCCTCCAGTGTCTGTGCAAAAATGAGTATCTGGCTCTGTCCAAGTGAAAACAGCACTAAATTCCTCCTGCTTCCTGCTAATTTCCAAGGAAGTAGTGGATACACACGGGGAGGAGAGAAACTTATGAGCCGGCTGCATTTCATTAAGGGGAAGGACGACTTCCAGGGCAAATTGCACAATGCACACATTCATGTGACTGTATGCACACTAAAATGTGGTCTCCCAAAAGTCCCTGACACAGCATGGTTTTGTAATAGCTGTGTGAAGTTGTCAATCCTGTCCTCCTCATGTCAATCACACACCTCATACTGCACCATGATGTATCAAACAGCATTCTGAGGTCTGGGAAAAGACAGCTTTACTAAATGTATGACAAGTCACTACACATACAAGAGACCAGTGAACCTGGCAACATTCTTATTTTATTACAAAAGAGGCATCATTTTCTCACATAACAGTAGAACCCAAAACAGGATGGAATAAAAAGTAAATGTAAAAAAAAAAGACCATCAAAAAGAAGAAAGAACCCATTTCCTGGATGGTGTGGTAGACCTTGTCCAATGACGTATGTGTGGGGTTTCTTTAAGACTCCTCCTCACTGTCCCCACTGTCACTATCTCTGCCTGGGTGTTCAGGCATTTTAGCATGTTCTTCTGTCTGTGGCTCTTCTGCGATGGACTCCTCCTCCTTCTTCATCTCAGACACCTCCTCCTCAGCCTTACCGTCACTCTGAACTTCCTCTCTTCCTCCTTCAGGCTGAGTGTTCTCTTGCCTTTCTTCATCTTTCATATTCACATCAGACTCCTCCACTTCTATCACCTGCTGAGGTGGTGGCAGTAGCTGCTGCTGTTTCTGCTACATGGAGGCAGACAAAAGAAACACCCAATAAAGTACTGGTTTTAATAAAGAATTAGTGCACCTCAAAAAAATACAACATCGTGAAAAACGTGGGATCTCATCCTTTGGGACCGGACAGTTGCCGGTTTGATCACTGGGTAGGTCATGACTGAAGTGCCCTTGAGCAAGGCATCTAACCCCTAACTGCTCTCTGGGCACATCGTCTCACAGTCAAGTGTGTTCACTAGTGTGTGTGTTTCACTGCACGGATGGGTTAAATACGGAGGTCAAATTACGTCATCTGCAAATCACACTGGCAAAAAGCTGAATCTAATTTTAAAAAGTAAACTAATTTTAGATTAATTACACATTTTTCCCCACAGTTGAACAGTATGGCTCAAAAATCAGAATCTCAAATTATTAGAATATTTAGTTTGAGTAAATTACTATTCAAACATTAAAACAGTCCTGCAATATGTCACTTTGCATGTAGTGAATATAAAATATAAGTTGTGCATTAAGCTTTGATCAAATAAACATTTAAAATATTCCTATTTCTGAAGACAAACTAGTACATATTAATTTATTGTTTTTATTTATTTTTAATTCATTCACTGATGTTTGTGTTGTTTTCTTTATACATTATCTGAAAATGTACTATATTGTGTGAAGTGACAGATTTTGTGATATGACGGTTTAACTTTGTGAATTATGAACACAAATGAGTTTTTTCCACACAGTTCTAATTTTTGGAGATGCACTGGCATTATGCACAGATTTATGCAAAAATTAGTGAATAGTCTCTCTCTCTCTTCTGAGTGTCTTTAATTAGTCATAGAATGATCAAAACTAGGCATGTGTTTGAATCCCACTGAAACCCCTGCTCAAATGATGGGTTTTATCACCTTAAAAGCTCAAATTTTAGAGGCTTTTGCTGATTCCAGCCAATACACATTCAAAGCAAAAACATTGAAATTAATATATAACCTGAAAATGTGTACTGTAACAACCCTAGATATTATCAGTATATCTAGAACATTGAACTACAGGTATTATAAAAATAATACACTGGGACAAAGTATATATCAGAATATTATGAGGACCTGTGATCTGAGATGTCATAGATGCCTGGAGACAAATTTTGCTGCACATATAAAAAAACAGTCAGGTGTAGCAGATGATTGTCATGGGCAAAGAACACAGTTTGACTGATAATAGGGTACCAGGCAAGGTACCAAGTTTGTGCTGTATAAAGTGGACAGACGGTGGCATATATGCCACCAAACACATGAGAACTGCCTACAGGAGACAGCTCTGGGCTAAATGCAGGGCGGTAGTAGCAGTGAATATGTCTAGGGGATGTTATGCTGGAATGATCTTAAACTACTAATATCACTGCATGAGTCTCTGAACTCCAACAGGTATTTGGCAATCCTAGCAAATCATGTATTCCACATATGTTGATGTTCTTCCTTGATGGTAATGGAACCTATCAATAGGATAACACCACACCTGACTATGCAAGGCTGGTGCACAATTTCAAGAGCATGACAGTGACTTTGGTGTCCTACCCTGACATGCTAAATCATCTGATCTCAATCCCCTGAAGCACATCTGGAAACCTTTGGATCACAGTACTGACCCACAACCACAATGTGAGGGACCTCAGTGCTCTGTTGCACTTGGAATAGGCATGAGGTCCTCCGGATACCTTTCTTCACCCTCCATAGTGCATTTCAGGACGTCTCGCTATGTGTGTACGTGTATACACACACACACACACACACACACACACACACACACACAGCTCCAGGAGAATGTAGAAATGTATGAGTCAGTATAGACTGATGATATTTACTGGCAAAACTTTGGATGTAAGAAAACAACATATTGGCTGTAAACCTTCGCCATATCAGTCTAGTGTGGGAGTTTAAGAGGACACAAGTGGGAGGAGCTTAAAATCTGTCCACATTATAGCACAGCAGGCCTTAATTAGCAGCAATTTATTCCTCATCCAAAACTCTATGCTTAGGGCTTGTTAAGTTTCAGCAAGCAGAGCTCAAACAATTCTCTTACATCTGACCTATTTCCAGCACCATTAAACTTTCAAGATAAAAATGTGTCTTTTTTTTGTTTTGTTTTAAGATGAATAGTAGAGTGGCTTGGTTCAACAGCAGGTCAAATGTCCTTACCTGTCTGTACTGCTGGGTGCTCTGTATCATATTCATGTACATATTATAGACCAGATTTGCCATCTCAGGCATGTTCTTAATGACTTGATCAGGTTGGCTTGAACGTGATTCGGCCTGCATGGAGAGACAGACAGAGCATATTCTTCAATTTCATTCCAGAAATGAATTTCCTAGCATTCACTGCAGTGCATGAAATTAAAATTGATCTCTCTATCTACTGGAAATGACTTGAGAATAGTCATAACATCACAGCTTACACTTAAAAGCATACATGGTTCGATCAATTAAATATGAATATAAACACTTTGCTTTGGAAACAGAAAAACAGCTTATCTTCCTAAATTGATTCAAAATAGTAAAAAAAAAAAAAAACAATGCAGGAGTGAAAATTTTAATGTACATTATATATAATGTGATGGTGCCAATGGGTCTAGAGCAAGCAAATGCAGTTGGTCAACTAGACAGTGGCCAGCCAACACGAGGCTGAATGCGGCTCACTCCTCAACTTATCACCTTTTATACATAAGACTGTATTTTCAGATTCATTATCATTAACTATATACACACATCTATATACTGACATCAGCAGTCTGCTGAAAAAGAAGAATGTTTGAGCTCAGTGACTTCAGTGGGTAATATGATCTTGTTTGTACAGTGTTGCACAGTGCAAGAGAAATTAGCTGTCCTTAATTACTTCTAAATTAACTCCCATAATTGCCTTCACTTGAACAACAGGTTAGCCACTGACTTTGTTAACATCCACAGGACATACGTGTTACAGTACCACTCAAACATGACCAATAACAACATGACTGAATTACTGTTTAGTTACAAGGGTCAAAAATGGCTGAAGCATTTATTTAAGTCGATTTTCCGAAAAGACAAATGCATTATTTTTCAACACAATCTCCCAGCTTTTCAATAGTCCATCTATCAAGCTTCTGGATTCCCCATTTAAAAATATTTTTGGCTGTGCTGTGAGCCATAAATGCACTGCTGACTTCACCTCTTCATTAGACCTGAATCTCCATCCTCTTATGGCTTCTTTCAAGTGAAACTAAAACTTTCAGCATCAAATTTCCAGCTGGTCTTGGTCAGCATTTGAGGATGTTTCCATTCTATACTCTGCAATTACACTCAGGCTTTTAGTGAAGAATCCAAGTCTCAGCACCAGTAATGATTCTTTTTAAGAAATGGTCACCTTCCTTGGAGTATTGCGGCACATTTTTTTGCAGATGCCCAAATACATGTGCAACGAATCACTATAAGTTGCTCTTCTTTCGTGCAAAGTGGGGCAGCCATTTTTCTTGCACTGCAGTCATAAATGAACTGACGTAACACAGTCAAACCAGCACAGCAGATACTATGGAGACAACAACCTAGTACAGAAAGTGTTAATAAGACATCAAAATAGTTTCCAAATGTTTTACTGGTATTGTGTGTATGTGTGACCTTACCGATGTGTAGTACTCATGAGGCCGAATGTGCAGCTGCAGGGGTCGTTGAGTCAGCTGATTGAAGGCAGGTGTCAGCTCAAAGCAGTTCTGGAAGAGAGAGACCCGAGCAAAGATGTACAGCCCAAGTCTGGATCTGGACATCGCAACAACCAAACGGCGGACATCTCTGCATAAATAAAGAAAAGACAGGCAGCAGACAGAATCAAAAACAAGATAATGGTAGGAAGGTGGAGAAAGAAGAAGGAGAGAGAGAGCAAGAGAGAGAGAGAGCGCAAGAGAGAGACAGACAAAGAGAGAGAGCCAGAGAGAGAGACAGAGACAGAGCAAAAGAGACAGAGCAAGAGAGCGAGCGAGAGAGAGAGCGAGAGCAAGAGAGAGCGAGAGCGAGCGAGAGAGAACAAAGTGAGAGAGACAGAAGGAATTAAAGGATTTAGAAGGGTTCGTTTTTCCATGGTTGGGGATACTAGGCCTTTCCCAGCGATAAGTGCATGTTTAATAAAAGATGTTTTACAGGCTGGTTTGTCAGTCTCTGTGGACAACCCCATTAACGAAGCCAATCCGGTTCATTTAAAAAGCCTGATAAGATGGCTGTTCCTCCTCTGATATGAGTTCTAATTTTAACCCCTTCATCAACATACCAGCATCATTTGCAGTCACTCCCCAGCCTACCCTCTGCAGCCTCTTACATAGACTTATACACATGCAGGCACACACATTTATACAGTACTGTGTCAATGTCTCAGGCAATCTAAGCAAATAAAAATGAAATAATTTATACATGTATGTTTTGAACATAAATGAATGAATAGAAATAAAACATTTTGGTTGTGTGTGTCAGTGTATTGGCTTTAACCATTTCCTGTGCAGACATATTTACAGTTGCCATGCAGTATGTACTTCAGCTAATCAGCACTTCATTAAATTAAATAAGGTAAGCTGCTGCTGAAATGTAACAAATTCATGCAAGGATTGTTAATGGAGAACCAAACCTGTGCTCTTCTAAGTGGATTCTTTAAAACAACATTTTTAAAAATTACAAAATTGCACTTTGACTGTTTTTTTCTGTTTTTATATAACAAGAAATATATCAGACAAACAGGAATTTAGTTACTGAGGTAATCTTTCTGAATTTTTGATATGTGTGTATGACTGGGAGAGTGTGGGCAAGACTGAGTGCACAGTGCTTTCATAAACAACAACCAACTATATAGAGTCTCCATAAAAAAATCAATCACACAGTAATAAAAACTCATGCTGTGAACCAATTGACAACATGTATAATAAGAATGCTGTTGATGGAAAGCTTCTATTGAGTGTGTGTGTCTGTGTGTGTAGAGGGTCCACTGCGGGAGCTTCTCCTACAGTTATTTGTATCTTGCCAGGTTATCAGCACAGCAAGAGACAATTGCTATGGTGAAATGTAACACTAGCATTAAGGCACTAGTGTACAATTTCTCAGTGTTTGGGCGGATGCTGCTGCCAAAGGACTTCAGCGGGAATCACTGCTTTGCCAATCATTCATAGACCAGTGGAGAAGGTCAGTATGTTATGAATGAAGCAGAGGGAGCAGCAGCAGTGTCTACATGGGAATAAACGGTTTTGATTTACATGCCAATAGGCTCCTTATAAATGTTCCTCCTCCTAAATAATGCTTCCTATAGGACCCCTGACAAAAGCTGCTGTCATGCAATTTGATTGGAACAGGATTGGCAAATGACTCTGAATATGATTTAACTAGGCTCCAATCAAAAGCATCAGACTGCAGCTCAAAACCTAAAGGTTGAATCGAACTAGACCATTTTCAAAAACAGAAGTGGAGCTGAAAAAATGGACGGTCACAGGCAAGACGAGGGTTTCGCGTTTATATCAGTTCAGCCCTGTGTTTCTAAAGGAGCTTGTAGTCTTGCAGAAGGCCTCGGTGCTTTTAAGGACATTAAGTGAGCCGAGCACAGATACAAAGCCATAACTTATTCATTAGACTAAAGCTCCATTTTCAGACTGCAGTTTCAGCTTGCTGGGCTGAGCCTCTGTCAGCGCTTGCAGTAAACAAGCTCCTATATATCAGAACACAGCAATAATTCTCCCAGTGAAAAAAATATTGTGTCAGTCTTTAGCTGCCTATTAAATATGCAATGTATTAAAATAAGAGTCATTAGTTTGGCATAGCCGACTGGAAATGAAAAGGCTTTGCATTAACTGTGCCACAACATACACTCACGTACAGACTCACACACATAAGAACAGGGACTTGTGAACACATCTCTTGAGGCTTATAATAAAATACATTTGGAGAGTGAGCTTTGATCGCGAAGCCTCGCTTTGTTCCATATTTCATCACAATCAAGTATAATACATTCACTTCATTTTGACAGAACACCAGTGACACTGTGTGTTTGGATTTCGCTGCTTGTATTATCTCTGTTCACTCTGAAATGAAGACTTCCTTTTAAGCTGTGAGGTAGCACTTCTGTTTCTGAATGGCGTTCAATAAAGAGAGTCAAAATGGTTCTGAATGGGGGAATTGCTTGGCAGTCCTAACACTCAAGGGCTGGCTGCAAAGGCAAAGTGCTTACCTTAAGTGTCCCACAGCTTTGGTGCGGACCAGTGAGAGGATGATATAGTCATTCTGCTGACCCTGGAACCTGTCTACTGTTGTCACCTATGAGAGAAGATCCCAATATTAATCACAGACTGCTTGCCTCCAGGCTCATTCCTGCCTGTTTTTTTTATGCCTTAAGGAGGATTTAGTTGAAATGTTTAAAACCATATGCTCTCACAAAATTGCTGGAGCTTGCAGCTATGAGGGTTTGTTGTTGTCGTTATCGGTCTAAAACACACTGGCAGGCAGGAAGCTTATTCGGGTATTTACCTAGCAGCTTACCTTAGTCTTTATGGTCGGCACTTCAGTGCTGGTTAAGCACAGCATTTTTGGTCAAGTTGGGGAAAATATACAAGAGAAGATGGCATTTGCATGCTTAAGGGAGCTGCGAACCAGGCAGGTGTATTGATCCACTTTTAATACACCTCTTTAAAGAAGCAGGCTTGAAACAGTGCATTTCTCAAGTCTTTAGAGAAATGCTGAGCAAGGGTATACTGCACAGGCCAGCAAATACACAAAAATATATGAAGTCACTGTCACAAAAATATCCCATTAAAACCCATCATATTTATCATTTTCAAATAATGTAAACAGTAAACAATAAATCAATCAATTAATACATCAAAATAATAAATACAATATGTAAATATGTACTAGTGCATCTCCAAAAAATGGGAATATCTTGAAAAAGTCACATGTACTCAATGTACTCAAACTCTAAATCAAATATTTTAATACAGTGGAACCTCGGTTTTCATCATTATTCCATTTGAAAGTGCCTGACGATAACCAAAATGAATAACTGAAGCAATATCTCCCATAAGAAATAATGTAAATCCAATTAATCAGTTCCAGACACTCCAATATATATATATATTTAATATAGAATAACTAGTTTTACACAGAAAACAATGAGAAATAAATACAAAAGACTAATCAAATAGATAAATCAACACTTAACAACACTCTTACGGGTTTACACTCCATTTTAGAGCGTGCCTGTGTCGTCCAGCCGGCAGCCTTTGTTTTGTACACCAGTCAGGGTTCTTTTTTGTTTTTGCACCCATTTTCATTTTATTTAATTTTATTTGCAGTAAAAGCGCCATGTTTTAGTTCCTCTTGAGTGTTATTATTTGGGTGCTTCTCAAGCCTTTTGGGCTTTTTTTTGGTGAAGCTCTTCAGGTTTAATTGTTTCCACACACAATTCTGGGTACGGTCCCATGACATCGTCTTGGCGTATGGAAATGTGTCCAGAGAGGTCGGTTTCTGGCACACTCAATAAACAAGCACAAAAACACTGGAAAAAACATAAAAATGTTTTGGATAAACGCAGGGTGATGCTCACTCCCGGAGAAAGAAAGCCAGAATGAATGGGGAACATGTGGGTGGATGCATTGTTTTTGCAAAATTAGCGGCAAGTCACATGGGTGGACGAAAACCGGGCAGATGAACAGTAACTGCGATAAAATTTCCTTGAAATTTTTTTTACTTGAAACGAATTGTAAGAAAAACCAGAGCAAACGATCACTGAGCTTCCAAAGTTTCTTAAGATTGAGAATTTCAGATTTCATGAGCAAAATTAAAATGATTTAAAAAGCGCTTGTAACGAATGTAAAACAAGGCAGCTTATCTTTTTTTCATTAAATTATGAACAATGAACTTTATCATTATTTTTGGTAGTGTATATTTCTCAGTTTTTAAAAGCCTTACACTAAACCTAACAGTAAACTAGGTAACAAAAAAGAAAAAGAAATGTAGCTGTTGTAAATAAAACTGAACTTTACACTGTAATGACCATTTCACTGTTCTTGACAAGGTAGGTTAGGCCTGATTTTCTGTACAGCTTTGAGACATTTTTCTTCTAAAATGTGTGCGCACACACACACACACACACACACACACACACACACACACAATACAGTGAGAAAAGAGATAAGCTACTCCAGGATGATAAGATCAGTGTAGGTATCAGAGTGCACTGCCTCTGTCTGAACAGGACCTGATAAAGAGAGAAATGAGGCTCTGTATTACCCCTCTAAACTGCTCCCTGACAACTAGCCAACACCTTTAAATAAATCTCAGCATTCAACTATTCCCACATATCCAGTCCACAGAGACAAGCCACTGCTGGGACCTCTTGGTGGACAAAAGGGACAAGAGAGGAAAAACAGAGGAATGTCTATTTACAGCTTCCTGTTTGCTTAACCAAACAGGTGCAACACCAAGAGCAACAACATGTTGTTTTACAACAGAATGAAGCAGTGGGATCTGCACAATCACACAGGCCAATTCAGTACACAGAGTCTCCTCCCACAGAGAAGCCTCATATGACCCTCTCTCCTGTACCAGCAGCTCCAGAGTCTGGTTCAAGCAGCCATGCCTTACCCCGGAGGCCCAGCTCTCAGAAATATGACAGGCTAAATATGCAATGCAATTTCATCCAAAATGCTTTGCCCCTCTTTTCACCACCCGCTAGTGCAGCACGGTAGAGTGGTTTATTTTTAGGTTTCAGTCAGAGTCCTCTGAGGCTGAGCGCTTTGTATTCTGCATTTTAAGTGAAATATATAGTCTCACGGTGCAGGAGTCATGACACCAGCACTGCACACTGGTGGACTGTGAGAGCCAAAGCAGACATGATTGGCATAGTTCACAAGAGCCTTAACTCAATAAGACCTGACTGTCGTCAGCTTAAATAACTGATGTTAGTTCAATTTTAGCTTAGTTACCTTAAATTAACCGACGGTAAGTAAAGACTACTCAACATTATTTGTCTGAATGAATCAAGACAGTCATTTGTTAGAGGAATATTTACTTAAGGAAGCATGGTGATAAATAACTAATATAGTAATATAATTAAGATGTTAAATAATTAAAATAGAATATATTTTAAATATAAAAATATATAGTTTCTGTCGTTTAATAAACTTAACAATTGAGCATCAGTACCCTGCAGGACAGCCAAGGTCTCCAGGAGGAATGCAGAGCAGGTCAGTGCAGGACAGACTGATAATACAGGTCATTCTCTCTCATTAGCACCCTCAGTCTCTTTTGGTCTGGTACTGGGAATGGGGCAGGCTCTGCCTCTCAGCAGATGGTCACTCAAGTGAAATATTTATTGGCAGGTCTCAGGGAGTGCCAACGTCTGCTCCACTCTGACTATCCCTGCCTAATTTATGTTGTGCACACTCAAATCAGAATGGCTAATTGTCCCATTTTTAGCAGGCTCTGGGGCACAATGGTGCAGTGGAACATGAGCAAAGCCTCGTCACTGTGTGCTGCTCCTCAAGCGAGAGGCTGTGTCTCATTCCAAATTCCCTGACCGCCCTTCATACCTGTCTTACTGCAGGCTAAGAGCGTCTGTGTGCCTGGCTGAGTTCAGAGGCAGGAAGAGAAGTCCAGAGGGAGGCAGAGCAGCACTGATCTGATCCCCGCTGCATTAAAGTCCACCCCGTCACCTCATACGGCTTCACTGTGAATACAAACTAGCCCAACACTGATTAACCACATTGCTTTCACAAAGGGTTCTATTAGTGTCAATCTAATACAGGAGGAGGACAGCTATCGTTTCAAATTCGGTTCACAGTAATCTGATTTTACTTTCATCAAAAGACCTCTTACCAGAGTTAAAGAGCCCGCGAGGACAAGGAGAAGCGCATCTCAGATTTTAAAATAAACATTCCTCCTAAAGGTAAAGCTCTGAAATTAATCTCCATATTTCTGCTTATTCAGAGTCAATATGCATATGTAAATGAGTTACTGGTTTTCTCTGAAGCAGCATATAGTGTATTCTCACTGCACCACCCTCTGCTAGTGTCTGTCCAGAGTCTAGTACCACCCTAGTCTGTGGAATAATGTTTTCTACCGAGTCTGTCTCCTCTTGTCTCTAATTAGAGTGCTCGCAGCAGCCTCCTGAAGTGACATTTGTTTTGTTTTACCAGTTCTGACAAACTGTCAGCAACGCTCTGGTGAGGCAAAGGCCTTGGTGACCTTTGTTGTTCAGCACTTTCCCCCCTGCTTCTGTTTCCCTCCCTGTCACACAGATGACCAAACCTGCATAAGCTGTACCGTTGGATCTAATGAGAGAGAGGCCAAACCCAAATCACACCACACTGTATTTTGTATGTGCATTCATTGGCCACTTCTTTAGATACACATACTTTGCCACTTATTGTCCATTTGATCAGCTCCAAAGACCATATAAGTGCACTCTGTGTTTCTATTACAGACTGTAGTCAGTCCTTTCTCTGCATACTTTTTTAAGTTATCAGGACCACCACAGTGCAGGTATTATTTGGGTGGTGGATTATTCTCAGCACTGCAGGGACATTGGTGTTTTATGAGAAATGGAGCAGTTGCTAATGTTTTTAAACACATAAGTATTACAATGAATACAGTGTAACAACCAAAACCATCCAGCCAATAGCATCCTGTGACCACCAGAAACTGTACAGCAACAGATGAGCTACTGTCTCTGATTTTACATCTACATCTGTCTAATAGAGTGGACAGTGTTTAAAATCAGCAGCAACTTTGCTGTGTCTGATACACTCCTACCAGCACAGCACACACTAACACTTGATGTCAAAATTAAGTGATTTTGGGCATCGAGTGGCTCAACGGGCTAAGACGCTGAGACTATGACCAGAGGATCGCGAGTTTGAATCCTGGTCATGTTGTTTGCCATCAACAGTCAGGGCCCCCAGAGAGCAAAATTGGCAGTGCTCTCTCTGGGCAGGAAGATGGCGCTCTCACTCTCCCTATGACTTACACATTGCAATGTCTGCTGGCTCAGGAATCTACCGATTGGTCCATTCGAAACTGGAGACCCTGAACTTTCCTCCAAGCCCATTGGCTCCACAGGGACGGTATATGAAGTGGTAGTTCGACAAGAGGCGGTGGCTGTATCGCACGTAGCGAACGAGGCGTGTGCATGTCTTCACCCTCGTCAGGGACAGTGCAAAGTGATAGGGAGAGCCCCTAATAGGTTAAGTTAATTAGCAACTACCACATTGGGAAAGGGAGAAAATTGGCAAAAATTTATATATATATATATAGAAATTTAAGTGATTTCTCCAGACGCCATATGGAACACAAGAAAGAAAAGACCTAAGCTTCTGATCACCCTAGTGATGTGTTTTAGTGTGGTAAGGACAGTACTATTGCACTTTTTGTATTTGTCAAGCAAAGGTAACACTAATGACCCTGTTTCACAGAAACAGCAAGATGTGTCCACAGCCCTCAAGCTGGACAGAGTGTCTGCGATGTAATCAGCAAGACTTGTTCTATGAGAATGGCCACTGTGAAGACACTAATAATGCTTTCTCCTGAGTGACAGTGTAATTAAGAGCACATGGCAATGTGATACTGGACAGAGGCCTCTCTCTTGAGCTGCCCTCCCTCAACACAGCTGTTCTCTCTCGCTCTCTGTCTCTCTCTCACACACACACCCTCTAATTCAGAAAGATATGTAGGCAAATGCCAAAGTCTTTGCTCTGTGTATGCCCACTTGTAGGAGAAATTAAATTTAGGCCTACACTGGAACAACAGCTAGATTAAACACCGTAATGTTTGTGGCAATTACATGTAAACACCGATTACTGATAAACATCGCAGATAGCAAAAAGGAAATGCTTGATAGTTTGCTTACTTTATTGGGCTGGCTGAAGAATGGGTTGTTGGCACAGCGTTGGTTGATGACATCTCGGATTAAGTGCTTCTGGCCATTGTAGGTGGTGAGGATGCTGATCCGTTCCGCTGGGTAACCCAACAGTCTCATGTACATGTACAGAGCCACAGTGTACTCTGCCTCAGCCAGGTTCTACAAACACGGACAAAGAGCAAACAAACAGCATGTAAGTCACTAGGCCGAGTTCTGAATTACGCATTCTCAAACTGTTATTAAAACTATTGTTCGATTCTCCCAATACAACAAACTACTAAAACTCTGAATGTTTAGGTCACTGTAATATCACAATGCAAAATGTGACTAGACATTGCGATACAGTGAACATGTGACGTACATTCTATTGAACTGACAGTCAATTAATAATGCAATTATGCAATCTGGTTGAACAGACAGCACAAATCAACAATAAACTTCAGCATTTTCATGTCATATGTCACACTCCCCCACTTCTATTTTCATTAGTAACGTATGCATTAACATGAATAAACATTTGTTCTTAATTTAAATTGTAGTATATTGTAGGGTTGTCATGATACCAGCATTTTGATTTCATTAACAATACCACATGGAGCATCACAATACTTGATACCACATCTATACTACGAGTGTTTAAATGTTTAATTTGATAGAACACAGACACATTTCCAAATTTGTACAGTTTAACTAACATGACTGTTTTTTTATGTAATCTCTGTAATGCATACAGAAATCTTCAGTTGTAAGTAAATTAGTGTTCAATTGGTGCAGCTTATTTGTGTTAGAAGGTAATTAAAGTTAACATATAGAACAGATGGACATATCTGGGAATTTTTTCTGCAATTCTGGAATATTGTTACATATAATAATCATAAACCCAGTGCAGTGAATTAAATGAAAGTTTTTAGCTGAGAGTATTGTTAAAGCCCTATTGGTTATACAATTCAATACAAGTAATTAACTAAAAGATGATCAATAAATGTGAAAAGTGAAATTTCACTATTGTGTTAAGCTCTCTTATCCACCTGTCTCAACACTAACAAAAAAAGCCAATATAATACATCAATGAGATTGGAAAAAAAGTGAGATATCATGTGCATGCATATATGCTATGTGAGAAAATGGGGGGGTACGTTTTTATTAAAGCTTACTACCTGTTCCTAAACCATACACAGAAACAGAGATTTCATATTCAATTGATATAAAAAAGGTGGCAAGAGCCCTAAAAAATTTGTTTTTTTCTCACTGGTGAAGCATCATCTTTACAATAGTGAAATCTAAAATTATGATGCTTATCAATTTATTTATTTACTGGAGATGACCGACAAGCTATATGAATCCAATGATAATAAAACAAACATTAACATTATGTATCCAACAGTACTAGAATGACTCCTAACAGACAAAACACATACAAAAGTGGATTATTATGTAATATGCATTATGCCTGTTTCTTATAAAGGAGAAAAGGACTACACAGCTGATGTGCTAAATGGGAGGGTCTTGGGGACTGTTCCTCATACTTCAGAAGGACATTTAACCTGTTTTAATAAACTTAAATGAGCTGTGACGTTTAGGATTAAGAAAAGAGAATGGGAGACTAATGCATGTCTGAATCAGCATCTAATCTCAGCAGCAGAGACTCTCACATGCATTTCACAATCACTACAGTTCCGACCTACTGTTGGGATTCAAGTTATTTATTCACATTACACATATTCTCAGTTTTCCATTAGAATCAAACGGGAGCCAGCATTGTAGGGCAATGCTGATAAAATGTATTATTTTGATGTTTTCATTTTAATGTTAGGTCTGCATTAATAAAGTTTTTATATATTTTGGTTGGACTTCTCTTAAAATTACAACAAAAAGGACACTTTCTAAAAGTACAATTCCAGAAAGGAAATACACGGTTTAAATAACAATTCGAACTGCATTGAACAAATCTCATTCGACTTAGTGTAAGTGTATTGCATCACTAAAAGTTGTGTGACACTAATATCAAAACACAACCAGCACTAGGACCAGTGTAGCTTTGCTACATCTTCATCCTCCAAAATGCCTTCTCACAAATTCCATGCCCTGCACATGCCATACGAGCTTTTCACAAATGCCAACGGCATACATTACACGTTGGTCACAATTAGAACTGCACTAATGCTATGGAGAGTGATACAGTGACCCAGGCTCTTGGTCATAATGCCAGAGATAATGGGAAATACAAATGGCCTTTGGCCTAGTTGGCTTTTACACAGGTGGAAATGAAAGGACAGCATTAGCATGTTTCCTGTATTCTGCACAGCCTTACGCTGGGTTTCTGTAAATAGTTAAGGTTAGACAATGCTGCGAGGTCGAAGGTGTGCACTTCATTCAGTGACTGGAAAAAAGTGACCATTGGGGTAAAGATCAAATATATGTCCAGCTGAATATTACAAGCATTTCGGCATCTTGTGCACATGTACAATTTTTCAATGCCGCTTTCCTTCACATATCCACCTACCACACACGCCAGGGGTGTAAATCAAGTTTCATCATGATGCGATCCTACATCGACAGCTGCAGTGTTATTAGGTCTGATACTGGGTTCTGCAGCTGATATGAAATGATGCTGCCACATACAGCGCAGGAGTGTACAGAGAGGAAACTTGCACATCAGGCATGAATAAAACGACCATATTTATTCTTCACATCCATGCATCAATCATCAGATTGCTGTGTTTTGTATTGATACAAACTGATGGACTACTACATCCCTGCTGCACATGCTGATTCATACTTGTACATTAAATACACTCATCTTGCTAACAGGAAAGCGGTCACTTTTCCAGGGGGAATCTCTTCGCTAGCCTTCTTTTTCATGTCTTTATACAAATGTGATCTAATGCTCTGCAACCGAAGAGACCCGAGTAACCATGGCAACAGCGCAGCCTCAAACCATGGCCTCAGTTTGAGTGTAGCAAAGAGAGTGAAAGAAAGACAATCTAGAAGTATATCACTCATTTCTCAAGGGGAGACAGTTCAATTTTTGGCATCAGCATCACTACACTGCATTCGATAGAACCACAGCCAACCAACACATGCCCTCATACACATGGGCACAAACCACATGCACACAAGCTAGCTCAATATGCCGTCTCTGAGTAGTACTCACTCAAATAACATTAGTCATTAACAACTCTGTAACTAAGCCTCCTCACCAATTAGCCAGCCACAGAGAAAATCAATCGCTCACACTGGGTTTGGTAAAGTGGAGTCAAGGCCCTTGTCAAAACCATGACATTTACAAGTGTAGCACAGAGAGGCAGTTTTTCATATCGCACCCGATCGAGTGCTGAACCTAAAGCCATCGGAGGTGAGTGAAGAGGAACATTAGTGTAAATGTACTTTGACTAATGAGGCGTAACTAATGAGCATGGGAATAGCTGCTGGGTAGTTAGGAGAACACTGCCGTGGCCAGAGGTCCTTAGAGACCTACATTGCTGTTGATGGACGTTTGTTCAGCTGCTGCCGGAACTCGCTGTGCAAACAGAGGCTCTTATTGCTCCTGTGACCAAGCTCTCCCACACATTACAGCCTGATATTCTCATTGTGTGTGCATGTGTGTTTGCAATACACACAACGAAGACAACTTCCACGAAATGCCTGAAAATCACTTCAAGTAAATGTAGCGAGATTCATGTGATTACGCCACATGAGGTATAAAGCACATGGCCACCTTAAGAACAATGAAAACTTTCAGCATGTACACAACAACGTGCACAGAGACAATTCTAACAAAAAAAGACTTGATGCTGTCTTGTGAACATCCGTGTCCTCTTCCACTTTTAGAGATCTGTACACTGGGCACTAAGTTGTCCTGTACTGTTGGATGGTTTCTAAGTGAATACACAGATAGTTGGAAAGCAATTTGAATTTCTTAAGGCATTATACTAACAATTACTTTTTAAATCAAGGAGCCACTAGAATATGTGCATTACAGTGATCATGTGTCACTCCAATTTTATAAAATAACAAACATTAAAATAACAAATATTAAAACATTTTTAGGCTCAGCAGGCTAACACGCTGACATTATGACCAGAGGATCGCAAGTTCAAATCCCGGTCATGCTGTTTGCCATCAACAGTCGGGGCCCAAGAGAGCAAAATTGGCCGTGCACTCTCTAAGTGGGTAGATGGTGCTCTCACTCTCCCTATCACTTTCACAATGCAATGTCCACTGGCTCAGGCGTCTACTGATTGGTCCATTCGGAGCCTCCGACTGCATTTGGCTCTCCAGTAATGGTGTATCAATCAGTAATTCAAGAAGAGGCTGCTGTATCACATGCAACGAAAGAGGCTTGTGCTCGTCTTCACCCTCCTAAAGTCAGGGACAGTGCAAAGTGATGGGGAGAGCCCACCTAGTGGATGGGATGGGCTACTACCACATTGGGAAGGGGAGAAAATTGGCAGAAATTATATAAAAAAAGATTTTTTGGTAGCTTTTCCTTACCAAATTATCCTAGCAATGACAATAGTAATTCCATTAATGGCTCTATGCGATTTCCCATTTAATGTTGGCATCAAGCTAAAGTTGATGTCTAAAACAGTCATTTAGCACCTCTGCACAAGTCCTGAGCTCTTACTGCACATTATCTGAGTGTCTTACACAGAGTTCTATATAGGGTGTAAAAAACCACTTGAGATGTGATCTGGTTAAGGTTACTTATGGCAAATTAAATACAAACATGATCATTTTGAAGCCTGTGACACCTGCAAGTGGCATATTATTGAAGTATTTTCATTCAAATCTCTGAATAACAAAGATGCATTTAGCCTGTTAAACTTTTTTAGTCCATTAGCTAACGATCAGCCTAATGAATCTGATAATGAAACAAAGTTGTGAGACAAATCAGTTCAAACAGAACTGGGTTCTTACTCCTAAAGCTCTCAGTAATCATTGTGAGCAGCATAACCATCAAACATTAGCAGAACAGTGATTTTCAGCGAGTTGGTGCACTAATGCAGAATTTGATTATTGTAAGGCAGTCTGGTGTGCATATATTGAGCATTTTACAATGGGTTTGAATCTCTATCAGTCAATCAGATTTTAGATGGTGAATTATGCATTACTATCGGTTTTATAATGCTTATTACTAGGGACCTAACAATGCAATGTGACATTATGATCTCAAAATCCAAACCTGGAACAATGTGTACCATCGAAATGTGACACTACATTGTAGGGAACGGACATGCTATTAATTATACCATCAAATGCAATAATAATGTTTGATGCCTCTAAATAATCAACACCAATTAACAAGCCAGTCCTGCACTCCTCCTGTCCCTCAGGTCTTTAATCATTATTACATTATACGAAAACATGAATAACGTCATCACTTATAATCATTTGAATTTTGCTCAAAATATTGCGTACATACTGAATGACAAACCCATTATTATGAATTGTATCGAATAATGCGCTGAGTGAATCATTACACTGCTACTTATTATGCTTATAACGATAAAATATGACAATCGTGAAGCATGGCCATCTGCCTGTTTGTGCCACAACCTAAATCAAAAAAAGGCTTATTCAGCTTTGTTAAATATGTCAAAACAAATGACAACATGAGTTAGTTCACAATATTAATGGTGTAGCTTAAATTAGTGATTGTGCTCAAAAGCCTGCACACACTTGTGCTCAAAAGAAGCTAACACTAACCTGATAGAAGTATGGGCTGGGTTCGGACTCTCCAATACCATTGAAGTCCTCCACATTGATAAGCTGGAAGTCATAACTCAGGCCTGGGTTGGGTGCCTGGAACTCAGGCTGACTCTGCACATGAGGCAAGTTCCCCAGTTGCTTGTAGCGCCAGTTATACAGATTACACAGACTGCAATACATGACACAGAGTGTTTTGGTACAAGTGGCATTAAACATACAACAGTGAACTGCAAGAATAAAGCATCCTCAAACACATTAGATATCTTAAAATCCACATCATGACATCAGCCGACACTGTAATTTGAGGATAACTAATCTTTTGAATTGGTTACGGTGCTCTCACCTGGCCCGGGCTCTGCCCTGAGCATCTAAGTCCACAGTGGGTACTCCCAGGCGCACAAAACGGGTGAAGAGAGACTGCTCCATGTTGGAGTACTTCTGGAAAGCCATGTTCTTAATGACGGGAGGAAGCTGGTGGTGATCACCAATCATGATCCAGCGTTTCAGTCGACTGTAACCGTCTTCTGGATTCTGTCACACGGAAGAGAGTAAACAGTGCTCCGTCAAATTATAGCTTAGCCTGCAGGACCTTTATGTAGGAGACTTCTGCTATAACACAATTACAAAGCAGTAAACAATCTGCCATCCTGTAAAGGTTTGACTTTAAGTAACACATTATTCTTATTATACATGTTATTATGTAATTACAGGATGTTTACATCAATCCAACACACCTGATTCATTACTTATTATGTATTAGACAAGAACACGACAAGATATTTAATAAAACGTCAACAACAATCCATTTGACTCTATATAAAAAGCTCAGACACTACATGCTACAATGTTTATTATTCCAAAATTATGGTTCTGAAGGTGTTAACAGACATGCTGTCCAATCTAAACTTAGCCACACAGTATTCAGTAGTGCTTGAACAACATTACAAAGAATAACTTGCTCTTTGTATCCTCACTTTCAGAATAAATTCTAAATTCTCAGTCAGGTTGTATAATCTGGCTGGAATAACAGAAAGAGGTTTGCACACACAGAGATGACTTTGTGCAGTGGCAGCCAGGGGGGGCTAGGAGTCTCATGTGATTGACATACTATGAATAATGCATTGTTACACATTTTCTCGCCTATTTTAGGAGTTCAGGTAGTAAAGTCACATAGCTGCCACTCCCTGGTACTCAGTACATCTACTTCTACTGTCCACAGATAACTGTTAAACCTGCTTTTTCAGCTGCTATACTGTACCTGCCATTTTCCTATGTGAGGAAGCATTAAACCGAAAGCTTCAGCTCTGTACTGCTTAACCAAGACAAGGACAGGTGGCCGAGTGGAGAGGTGAGCCTTGTACTAACAACACCGAGCAGTCTGAGTGGGAGTTGAAGCTTTCCAAGCCGGCTGCTTCTCAACAAACAAGCCTCCCTCTGAGAGTAGCTGTGCACTTCAACCACAAACTCACAACATTTTCTATCTAAACAGCAAAGATGTTATAGGCTGACTCGCATTTCAAATCCTTTCAAAGGCATCCACATGCACGTGTGTGTTTACTTCCTGGTTTGCTGCATTGTGTACATTTAGTAACCTTACAGTGAACTGGATGGGATATTCACATTAACTGCAGTAGCAGTGTACAGAACACTTATCTTGCAGAAATTATAATAGAAAAATAAGGCAAATTTCTTGAAAATAAGGCAAGAAAAACCTCAGAAGTCTAGCATGACCGAAAAGAACTGTGAGGTACTGAGTGAAAAATCAGCAAAGGGTACAATCACCACAAAAGTCTTTTGGTGGAGACCTACTTAGCTTAGGAAAACAGCATCTGCTAAATCCTAAAGCAGCAGAAGCTATGAAGATGTGAGGTGGTTAGATTTCTGTAATAAAGACCCTAGAAAGCACAGAATTTTTCACTGAAGAACTATGAGTGTGAGCCAATGAGCTAATGGGAGTTAATCAGACAACTTACTACTGTATTACATTACATCTTGCTACACTGATTAGCAAGTCCCTGCATTCCTGCCTGATTGTCAGTATATGACTGAGAAATGTTTTCAGTTAAAGGTCAAGAACAAAAGACAGGTGTACCTGTAGTAGGAGAGGAATGAATGTTTCAATCTCCAGGATCTGAGCTGCTTCCTCCATCAGGATGTTGTCATACTGGAATAAACAACAAACATTACATAACCATTCGTGTGTGCTCCGTTATCAATTTTTTTTTCTCTTGCTTGAATGGTTACCTTGAAGCCCAGCTCCACAAGGTCATGTCGTTTGAGAGCAGCATGCGTGCAGGTCATAGCAATGATCTTTGCCTCTTTGACCAGCAAGTATTTTGATCTGTCCAGACCACTGCGCAGCAATTCGAAGGCTCTGAACTCCTGTGGGAAAGAAAGCAGCAAGGGGTCATTGTAATTACAAATTCAAATAAGTAAAACAGTAGGTGGCAATGGATGCTCATTATTAAAGAAATTCCATCACCAAGTTTCATTAGTTGAATGGATATGTAGTATTAAATATAATGAAAAATCTAAATTACGAATTTAAGAAGGTCAAGCTGATAATTATCTTATCAACTGTCAACTATTAGGTGGGGTGGGGGGTGGGGGCTCTGCTGGTCAAAGCTGAGAGCAAATTTTACCATGTAAAAGATGTTGGAAGTGAGAGGCTAACCAGTAGTCTATATCCAGAAGCAACATTGGTGGTTATGGTCGAAGCAGCTCTCAGGCCACTGGGTTATAAATATTTGATGTGTTACTATTTTAACATTAATATTAAACCGATCAAAACATGCAATATTGATGAGGACATTTTTAACCCTGCCTCATTCCTGTAGGGTGAACAGCAGTTGAGCTGCTCCTTGTGCTGAGGGTAGAAAGCAGGAAACAAAATGAGACAAATGCTGAAACAGCGCTGCTGCAGCATGTCTTTGAAATACAAGAGCCTTGTGTCTATTACACCCATGTCTCTCTGTCAGCCGACACCTTATCAAAAAGAGGAAAATGTAAGTGGCAGCCTGAGCTCTCTTCCATTCTGCCTTGATAAAAGCATATCTATAGGAAAAGATAACACTGCTGCTTCAGTTTGAATGAAGGAGCGTGGCAGGCTAGTGCAATGGTCTAATATGAGGGTCGAATAGTCAGGAAATCAAGCCAAACATAGGTGCAAAGATATTACCCCAAACCAATAACTCTGTTATTGCTTTTTGAGGCCAGTGCTCCCATAAATGGATAATGGCATTGTCATCTCCGTATAAAAAGAGGCTGGCCTTGGGCACTAGGCTAGCAAGACAGGAATGTAGACAGAGTTAGGCAGGAGGCACTGCACTGGCACGGCAAGGAGATTAGACAGGAAAATGACAAAGATTTTCATGCCAGAAGTCATTGCTACAATGGCAGAATGACATACATGTTAGAATGATAGAAATATAAAAATTAAAGAATTATAAAAAGGGAAATATGATCAGAATATAATATAAAACTTTGGTGATGTCTATACAAGGGAAACACAGACAGTGTAAAATATCACAGCAAGGAAATTTTACATTTTCATATTTTTATGTGCATTACTGTGACCTTTCAGTACTTGTTTAATATTTTGTACCTTTTACTATGCCTGACTATAAAGATCATATGAATTATTCTAAAGAAATCAGGTGAAATTCACAGCTTTTCATGCACTTACTTCCAGTTGGGTGAAGATCTTGCGGATGTGGCAAAAGCAACCCTCTGCTATATCCATGTCCTCCTCATAGGACAGACCCTTAAATACAGGCTGGGGAGCATTAGAGAAGTACTTATGGAAAGGGAAATGTGTAGCCACGTCCTGTGGGTTCACCTCCCGGCCTGGCTTGGGCTTCACTTTGCTCATGTACTCCTCCCAACGAGAGATCACCTGCGACAGAGAGAGAGAGAGAGACAGAGAGAGAGACAGAGAGAGACAGACAGAGAGAGAGACAGAGAGAGAGACAGACAGAGAGAGACAGACAGACAGACAGAGAGAGAGAGAGAGAGAGACACAGAGAGAGAGGCACAGAGAGAGAGAGAGAGAGAGAGAGAGACAGAGAGAGAGAGAGAGAGAGAGAGAGAGAGAGAGAGAGAGACACAGAGAGAGAGAGAGAGAGACACAGAGAGAGAGGCACAGAGAGAGAGAGAGAGAGAGAGAGAGAGAGAGAGAGAGAGAGAGAACTTTTTTTTCTAAATGTTTAAA
>BRDA01002869.1:401-14918 GCA_036984385.1 Crenuchus spilurus | reverse complement strand
GAGAGAGAGACACAGAGAGAGAGGCACAGAGAGAGAGAGAGAGAGAGAGAGAGAGAGAGAGAGAGAGAGAGAACTTTTTTTTCTAAATGTTTAAAATGTTTGCTGGTATCAAAATGAAAATGGGCATCTATTTTTAAAAACATCTGAAATGTTGTCTTTGTACCATTTTCAATTAAATATAGGTGTTTAAATGTGTGCACTTTATTTTACATTTTGCACAGTGTGTCATTTTTGGAGACAGTACTGTATTTAATATTTCTCATCATGAAGTTCGGTTTTGATTTTGTTTTAAGTATTTCTTTTCTGAAGTCAGTGTTATATTCCACTGGCAGGTACTGCTTATTTCAAGCACTAAAACCTGAAAGGAAACCACCTACTTTATTCACAAAAAATTAAAATGCTCTGTCAATGATATAAGACACTTTCCCATTTTATAAAATTACTTTAAACAAGCAAAAACGTTTAATCTCATACTGAAAATGATATTATTGAACAGATTTATGATCTTGCAGGTATATTTTTGCAGTGTAAAACACAGATTCTCACACAAACACCCTCCTCCCAGGATGATACAGTTTAATTAGTCCTGTGCATGCATTACTGTGAGTTGTATCACCCCACCCCCACAGGCTGTCTATGCAGCAACCTGGCTCACCTAAAACCTGAGAAGGCAGAGAGAAGAGACTACAGATGATGAGAAAACTACAGAGGTAAGGGCAATAAATAAATAAATAAATAAAACAAACCTCTGTCTAAAGGACATGAGTGCACTGACTTGGGTGTCTGAAAACTGAGCTGGCAGAGCCACTGGGCGCCATAAAAAAAATGACAGTTCCTGTGTCTGACAGAGTGTGTCTGCTATTCTCATCCTCTCAGCACTGCTCCCCTGTTCGCTGCTTGTCTTTAAGACTTCTTGCACCGACAAGACTCCTCTCCAAATCCTTCCATTCTTCTCATGTATTCATCCGTGCTAGGCTATGCTACTCTCCTGCCTCTTAGTATGACAGCTTGCCGTCTTTGTTTAAGCCCTGCAAGGAGTCACTCTATTTTAGGCAATGCTGCTGATGCAAACTGAAATAAATGGTCTAATCTGACACTTTCCCTTGTGTTTGTCTATAGTAATTATACAGCACAAGTGCACAGGAGGTACAATACATTTGGGAAACTGGGCACGCTGAGGTCTAGAGGAAACTGTTAAGGTAAGAGTCAATTGCAGCAGTAGTACCTGGTAGAGGTAGAAATGACCTGCGGTTTCGCAAGTGTAGGACACGTCTCCTGGGACATCCAGACTCTCCTGCAGGCGAGCCACCTCTCTGAGCAGTTCCAGCCTTCGGGCCAGCACGTAGTTCACTCTTCCATACCTGAGATACAAAATGACATGCAGCAAGAGATGGAAAACAGCATTTCAATGGAAGAATTGATTTAATAGGTGAACACAATAGACCAAGTTTTCACTATAATCAAAAGATCAAAGTAATTAAACTTACAATTGTACATTACGTATTCGTAAATTCTCACGTGGACAATATCGGTATCTGAGCTACCGTACTTGGTTATCAAGGGCAGTATTAATGCATTTAGCTTAATCATAAATCTACTTGAGTTTATTCTTGTAGCTCTTAACTGTATTCATTTGTGTTCATGTTATTTAAAGCTATTTTAAGGAATGTAGAGAGCACAGCTGAACTCATATGCTTGTGTTTTTCTGTGCTCTCGTATCAGGGTCTTGGCCCAAAGACAGCCTGATGGGAGGGTTAATCAGCAGCTACAAAGCACCGCAAGTGAATGTCAGCTCTGCAACAAGAAAAAAGTGAAGCAGAATGTGTGATCTCAGAGCCTGTAGACATACTGGCTGCTTTATTAATCATTCAGCACCCTCAATACAGCCCAGGGCTTGACAAGCATTGGTCATGTACTCATATCTAAAGTTAGGGACACAAACAGAAGGAAGAAGTCCAATTAAGCTACAGACAATGCTTCACGGTACTTTTACTGAAGTCACTCAGAAGTCACATTTCACCTTCGTGTAAAGATTACTGATATGTACCATTTCATCACAAATGAGAAAAAGAGCTTTGAAAACCTGGATGAATGTTAAACTTCTGAACACAATCACAATTAACAGGTGACATCAGTATAAGCCAGATCACCTGACATCAGAACACTGCAGATGTGACTGCAAAGAGAGTGCACAAACTTCCTCAGTGCACAATTCCCAAGCTGTTATACACATATCTAAACAACTGAAAAGTGGAGAGCTGGTTTCATGTTGGCTCTCTTAAAATCCTAGAAACAAAATGGACCTGCAGCTATTAAGAATGCTGAGCTCTTTACGGTCTCTTCAGTTATTTTTAATAACTAATTATAACATTCATTTGTTGAGTGAGGGGTGAATGTTCTGATGCTGTCGTAAACTTCCTTCCCTATGCTTTTCAGAGGGCTTTTCATTTTTCATCTTCTGTGGTGTTAATTAAATTCCCTGCCTTCTCCTCCCTCTTGCCATTGGGCTGGAAACCCAGTGGAATTTGAATATTGTTAGCTCTTGTCCTCGGCGCCTGCCTGAGCCTCCTGCTATCTGCATAATGCAATCATGCCCCTCTAGAGCAGATGTAGTCACACACATTCATCACTACTGATATTGCTCCATCAGACCCCACTGCTTTCCATTAAAATACAGGGGTATGAATGAGGGTACACACGCTGTCCTGCACAAATAACGCTGGGATCAGTAGGGAGCACATCAAACCACACAATGGGCAGTTTGATTAAATCTTTTCATCAAAATGAAAACTTGCTTGTTTTGGTCAAGAGAGCCAGAATAAAGGCAAAAATTATGTAAGATCAAGAAGTGCAATGAAAGACCCCAGAGTTTGGCACAGCTTGACCAACTGTATTTGTGCTGCCAGCTCATTAGACTTTTTCAACAAATGCAGGCCTGTGCAGACTGACAGGTACTACGTATGAGTGAGATGTGGACATACCTCAAACCATGTGTTTAGCAAAATAATAAAAAAATAACTGGTATGACACCATAGTGCTTGAAAGTTTATGAACCCTTTAAATTTTCTACATTTCTGCATAAATTTTACCTCAAACTTAATTGGATTGTCACACAAGAAGATGAAGAGAATCAAATCAAACAAAAATATCAGACCTGGTCATACATTTACTGAGGAAAATGATCCAGTATTACATGACTGCGAGTGTCAAAAGTATGCAAATCTTTACAAGCTAGGAGGCTATTGGAACAATGTTTTGTAGATGGATGAGACTAAAATAGATATTTTACTCAAAATAAATAGACAATGATCATAAGCACTCTAGTCATTCTACCAAAGAATGGCTCAAGAACAAAGTTCATGTTTGGGAATGGCCAAGTCAAAGTCCTGACCTTAATCCAAAAGAATCTGAAGCAAGTAGTTCATGGATTCCTCTAAATCATTTCCTCAATAAGTAAATAACCATGTCTAATATTTTAGTGTCATTTGTCCGATTTGGTTTTCTTTATCTATTTTAGGACTTATGTGGCAATCTCAGTTTTAGGTCCAATGTGTGCAGAACTACAGAAAATTCTAAAGTTTTCACAAACTTGCAAGCATCACAGTAAATCCTGCTAAGTATAAAACCAGAGATCTACATTAATTTACAAGGCTGAAAGATACTGTTTACAATTGTACTGATACAATTTAGGGAAATGCTATAGTAAGAGCTGTGTTTTTGTTGCCTACTTTATTTTGAAAAAAATGCTGTCTTAGGTTTTAAGAGTTTAAATGTAATCAGAGATCATGAACTTCCTGTAGACCAATCCAGGGAATCCAAACCTCCATGTGTGGTGACATCACAACTACAAATTGTTTGCAATCTGTCACAATAAACTCAGGGGTCAAGTGTCAAGACAGAAAAAGTGGATATTCTGATCTTCTTGGCAAAAAAAAAAAATCCCTGAATCTAAATTTTAGAAAATTATCACAATTTAAATCACAATCTTCAAGATTTTTTCCCCAAATCACTCTGCCCTAGCTGTAACAACGATCTGGCATTAAGGCTCTCATCAACTGTTCCACCAACTACTACTGGCTACTTATGCCATCTGCTAAAGTGGGGCACAGATGAATTTGAACAAGCCCATTGCTTCAATCACAGTCTTACCTGCTGAAATCCTTTTCAGTCTCTAGCTCCTCTTCTCCATGTCCCAATCGCAGAAGGTGCCGCTCATCAATGTCCAGGGCCATAATCTTCTCAAACAGTTGGTTCAGTGCCTGAGTAGCAAGAACACAAACACACACACACACACACATATGAACAGAGACTTGGACTCTAACTATAAAAGGCACCACACACCACCAATATGGCACAACAAATACCAAAACAGAAGGTGTAATTTAGTTATCTACTGACTTTACAAAAGTAATACAACTTCAAAGCATACAAAAATAAACATGAAGCCCTTGCCTAAAAATAAACTAATCTGTTATTTGACATTTAAAAAATCCAAGCCGTAGAGTTGTTAATTTTAACTGCCTGACTTTGCTGGAATATTTTCATTCTGATTGATGGGCATTGTGGCCCAGATTTAAGAATTCCCCCAGCAACACGGGCTTAGCCGAGCATTTCAGGGCACAAAATGATCACATTTCTACGAATGCCATTTCAAATCCAATCGTGTGGTGATTATGACTAAGGGAGTTTAGAAGGGGTGCAAGAGTGTGCAGATGTAATGAGATGCTAAGCTGCGCCAGGCAGTGGAAGGCTCTACCTGATTGGAATGTGTCACAATGAGAGTCCTCTGTTCTGGAAAGTTGTGGTACAAGTTGGAGATGATCTGCACAGCTACATCTGTTTTGCCTGTACCTGGAGGGCCCACAACCTACACACAGGGTTGAAACAAAAGAAGAATGGTTAGATAATAAATACAAAAAGACCCTGCTAAACTGAACACAGAGCTTCTGACAAGCTGGAGCTCAGCCTGTCAGAGCTGCTCGACCTCTCACAAAATTAGTGTTTGCTCAGAGCCGCGCTTGTTCTTCTCTGCTCCTCCTCTCTCAGTTAGATGGATGGCCTCTTTCAGAGAGCTGTAATGCTTGGCATGCAAGGTCACATAGCCTGAAATGCAATGGGACTCAAGGGTGAAATGACTGAAAAAGGAGGGCCTAGATGGGTTCTGTCTGGGCATTTAGCTGGACTGGGTCTGAAGCAGAACATGACTAATTTGTACTGGCCAGAAATACAAAAGAATTTTGAAACTAAAGCTTCCTTAAAAGTAGGAGATATATGATTAATTTTCCATCAGCGAGTGGGGTAATGTAACTATTAATGGATGTCGTTTTTATTGAATTTTGCTTTCTACCTACAATAACACAAACTGTAGAAATTGACATGACGGTAAACATCCCATCATTTCCTATGAAAAAAAAATAGTTTTCATAAGTAAGGAGGCGCTCTCAAGGACCAAGCCTGTACATACACACACATTTGTTGACTTGAGACAAAAGGACAGGTTACTCAGTCATGTCATAGAGTGGTGACACTGACACTAGGGGGAGCTCTAGAGAATTACAACTGCTACACTGGTAAGGCAAAAGAAAGTCTATCTTAAAATAAAAGTGTAAATTATCTAAAAAAAAAAAAAAAAAAAATAATAATAATAATAATAATAATAATAATAATAATAATAATAATAATATATATATATATTTTTTTTTAATAAGAATAATTATTAGTAAATGGAAGAAGCTAAACATGACTGTCAATCTCCCTCTGACTGGGGCTCCATGCAAGATCTCACCTCGTGGTGTATCAATGATCCTAAGAAAGGTGATGAATCAGCCCAGAACTACACGGGAGGAGCTGGTCAATGACCTGAAGAAAGCTGGCACCACTGTTTCCAAGGTTACTGTGGCTAATACACTAAGACGTCATGGTTTAAAGTCATGCATGGCAAGGAAGGTTCCCCTGCTTAAATCAGCACACGTCCAGGCCCGTCTTAAGTTTGCCCAGGACCATTTGGATGATGTGTTTTTCTGCACATGGGACAGGACGACTGCACTGTATTAAGGAGAGGATGACCGGGGCCATGTATTGCGAGATTTTGGGGAACAACCTCCTTCCCTCAGTTAGAGCACTGAAGATGGGTCTTCCAACATGACAATGACCCAAAGCACACAGCCAGGATAACCAAGGAGTGGCTCCGTAAGAAGCATATCAAGGTTCTGGAGTGGTCTAGCCAGTCTCCAGACCTAAACCCTATAGAAAATCTTTGGAGGGAGCTCAACCTCTGTGTTTCTCAGTGACAGCCCAGAACCCTGACTGATCTGGAGAAGATCTGTGTGGAGGAATGGGCCACAATCCCTGCTGCAGTGTGTGCAAACCTGGTGAAAAACTACAGGAAACATTTGACCTCTGTAAAGGCTACTGTACCAAATATTAACACTGATTTTCACAGGTGTTCAAACACTTATTTGCAGCAGTAACACACAAATAAATTATAAAAAAAATCATACATTGTGATTTCCAGATTTTTTCTTTTAGATTATGTCTCTCACAGTGGACATGCACCTAAGATGAAAATTTCAGACCCCTCCATGATTTCTAAGTGGGAGAACTTACGAATTTGCAGGGTGTTCAAATGCTTATTTTCCTGACTGTGTATATATGTATATACATATATATCATATCAGAAAAAATGTTACTAGAAATCAGGGCTGCCAGAAATCAGTGAAATTACAGACACATAGGTCCATTTGTTTTACAGCTCTATCGATATCACTCCCAGGCAGCCACACAATAAATAACAGCCAACAGAACCTGCCAGCAACCAATCAGCAATGTGAGGATGCCTCTCAATCAGCAACCTGGGCATGCAGTGTAAGACCAGCAAGGACACCTCCTCTACTGAAGGCCTCTCACAGGTATATTTCACCATTCCACCTACATTTATGTGAATTATGGCAATGTCTATGACAAACAGCCTGGATTTCCAGTGATCAAATCAATTCGAACATATCAGCACTGAACTGAAGAGAGGGACGTACTAACTATAATCTACATAAAATTTCACAGATTAGTTACTGTACAGCTGACAATTCATCATCACTACTTAATAAAAAAGGTCCCATTTCAGTAACTGTACACAGGACATAATTGCATGTAAAAATTACATACGAACTTGTGACATGACAATCAGTGACTATTCATTACCTTTACTTTTATTTTCCTATAAATTACATCACAATACGTTATCTAGACATTTTTACCTCTTCTGGGCAGGGGAATCAAAATGTAAATTTACTAAGGTTAGTTCCCATGAAATCTTTAACTGTGTATTTGAGTAATTTGCATTCTGTGTTCCTGTATATTATGTTCTGGCAATAAACATTTTAATATTTTAAATAGTAACATTTCATGTATTTAGTCTGATGTTTTTAGAAAGATGTTATTTTAAAACTATGACAGTGTTAGAAAATTTTATAATCGTGATAATTACAGAGATTGATCAATAAAGAAAAAATTATTGTGATTAAAATTTTTGGCCATATCGCCCAAGCTCTTCATCCAGGTCTCTCAGTGTCAACATAATAGCAGATGCCTAACTATAAGAAGAATAAATTGAAAGGACTGCTGATTGCTTTTTCTAACATTCTGCAACATTAGTGTGAAAAAGTAGTTCATAGGTTTGTGGATTTTTTTATTTTTTTTTACTGACAACAGTGAAATCAAATAGTGCCCCCTTACCATGGTGAGACCAGGCTGCATGCCCGCACGAATAGCCTCAATCTGAGTTGGAGTAAACTGAATGGTGTTCCTGTTCAAAGACACAATAATAGCAAGGCCAGAAGGTGAATTTAAAGAGTTATGTCAATGCTTTCTTGTATGAATTAATTTCAATATCAAAAGAAAAGCAGGGAGGAGTTAAATAATATCAATATTACATCAGGTAGAGGACTATTTAAATATGTTTGATGATCCATGCTCAGTAACAAAAAGCTCTTGACATTTTGTTTATAACTGGTACACATCAAAGCAGAATGAGTAACACACTGAGGCATTTTTATGAAATGTCCTTGAATCCAGTGCAGAAAAACTTTAGTAAATAATACATTTTGAGCAAACTTTAAAAATAAATGTTTTCTTAAAGTTGAAGTCAAGCCCTCCACAAAACTAGCAGGAGTGTTGGAGGCCAAAACACAGCAGCTTATGCTGGAGATCAACAAAAGGCAGGTGTTTTCACCATGTAGCTATAGGCACTCTAGCAAGAGATTAAATCTGACTGGTGGTCACAAAGATCTAGCTCTGAGCCTTGGCTCCATGCTAAGTTTATACCAACAAAGAACAAACAGCCTAAGGGTCATCAGCCTAAATCTGACTTCAGCTCTAAAGCATCGTCACCTCTCCTCACCTTTTGGGCTGGTTATAGGGGTAGGGCCCACGATTAGGAATCACATGTGGCTCCACTACAAGTGTGAGATCTTCCTCCTTCTGCTTCTCTTCTTCATCTGCTTTCCTCTTTTTCCCTTTTGCATTATGTACAGGGAATTTAATTCTGTAAAAAACAAAAACAATCATTTAAAACCATGGACAAAATCAAGTAATGTAATGTTTTTAGAATTTAAAGTCTCAGAATAACAATAAAGTGTTTTATATAATAAAGCATTTTATTTCTCCTGACTGCTAGGGTAGTATTTAAAGTGGTCCCATCATTGATTCCAGGCTCGATACCCAAAGCTCAGCTATACACTTCAGTAAGTATGTACTCTCCTTAGTCACTAGCTACAATGTGAGCGCTAGGACCTATGCTATCACACACCTTTTTGGAGTGGTAAGGACCCTCCTTTGTTGCTGGTTACCCAGGCAACACTAGTGTCTTTGCTACAGTTGTTCACCAAATACACCACAATTAGACACTCAATTCACTGACATACTGTTTTATTCCCAAAGCTCAGCTATTCTCACAAACAATTTGGATTCTGGACTGGGCAAGGCTTTGTGGGTGGGTAGACATGCTGTCTCAATTGATCAGGTAGGATGGCACACAAAGATGGAGCTGTCTGAATGCACTTTCCTTTAGCTCCTGATCTGCTGCTTGTTTCTCTGCCACCAAACTGGGATTGGTGATTTCAAAACAATGACTACTGGGTTTTGTATTGAGACTTACAAAGCTCTTGGCCATTCTATGTCCTCTCCTATGATGAAACTTTGTTAGCAGCACTGTAACATCTTGGGCTACATTGAGGGGAAATTTTCTGTGGGGTTGATATTCATCAATCACTTTAAAGACCACCCGGACAGAGATATAAAAAGTAATCCACTTTAAGGATGTGAATAACTAAATAACAATTAGATTTTAGCATAAGTAATGTATCCCTGACCTGAATGGAGGGACTTGTCGAGCTGGATCTTGTTCAATGACCTTTACAGCGTAACCAGGGAAACAGGACTTAAGGTGACTAATGGACAGGAAAGTATCGTTGAAGTCTAGAGATGAGATCTGATTGGGCATCTTTGAGTAATGGGCACTACCAGGATCACCATATCCCAGGATGATGTCATGCAGCCAATCAGGGACAACACACTCAGTGTTCATCAAGTTGCGGATAGTCTCCAGCACAGCCTGAAAGAAAAGACGTGTGGTTTAAAGAAGTGGAAATTGCTCTTAAAAATTTAGACAAAATAAAATTTCTGAACCTTTATAGCCTGAATGTGCAAATCCAGTTTTAAAGACATCAATGCACAACTTTGAGACAGGTTGCACATAATTTTCTGCAAGACTACCAGAACTGTTACTGTTGTAATAGCTTATTGAACCATGCATTTAAATTATAAACAGACTTTTTAATACATTATTTACTCACAATTTCTATCAAAGTGCATGTCTATGATTTAATTTTTAGTTCTACTTATGTTCCTCATTTATTGGCTCTAGAAAATATTCTCAAATGACTCCATATCTCATGCCTAATCAACTTCTAAAGAACACTTATTATGTACAACAAGCACAACTTTTGATTTGACTTCTGACTGACCTTGAAATTGTTCTCCTTGGGTTTACGTCTCATGATGACATTGAACGTCTCGTAGGGGTCTTCAGCAGCACTCTGTATAGAGTTGGTCATGTCCTGCTGGTACTGATTGGGGTCCAACCACACACGGAATGTTCTTGTGTCCCCTTTCAGCTTGGGTTTCGGATCAGGACCTTGGGTCAAGCACAAATAACATGCATAAACAAAACTGTGCTGGATCTGTGTACAAGTGCTTATGCACAGCAGTAAAATGAGAAAAAAAGGTTATTATAGTATAAACATATATAAAAGTAAAAAAAAAAAGTAAAAAAAAACAAAAAACACAAGGTATAAACATATTATACTTTGTGATAACATAAATTACACAAACAGAGAGTCACAAATGAGCCATCCCAGAAAGTCAGAGCATTCTCCAAGGTGTTGATCTCCTTACAGTATTGATGAAGCCAACACCACAGCTATATGGAGGAGATGGGGAGAGTGCCACAACTAGACTCCCGGAGAACAAACTTCACTAATCACTCATTCACTCCTTTTCACCAAAATCTATGTCACCAGAGTCTGAGATTGAGGAGACCTCCTTAATACATCAAAGCTAGCTCAGATAGGCCTCTTCAACTCTTGTTCAGCTCTAAGGAAAACATCCTCTAGCCTTTAGCTGGTCCAAAATGGATATCTTTCTCAAAGTTTCTACTTTTCACTACATCTCTGTTGAGTTTTTCATCTTTCCTATTCAGGTTAACCTCAGTTTTCTCAAGACTGTGCCTCTTATTTGCTGAATAAAGACCCAAAATGGTTGCTACTTTCAGGTTCTAGTGTGTGGGTCAGTTCAGGTCATAAAATTCAATATTTAAAAAATTAAATTGTATTATATATAATATTTTTATTAAACATATAAAATTCATAAAACACATTAGTGCCACATTCATATACTCAAATTGTAATACAAAATGTAATTAAAATTTCTTTACAATAAAACATGTAACTGATCAATGTTCTTTAAGTACTGTATAAGCATATTGTGACCCTGAGTGAATTGGGAAGAAATGCTGATATAGGAGAAGAGACCTCTAGCTCTGGAAGGCAATCTTATTCACTTCTTCCATTTTAGTATCCTTTCTCCTGATCCCCAAAAGGCTCAGCACTTTAATCCTGGGGTTGGATTAATGCTGCCCACCTCAGCACAGCTACATGCATGCAACATATTCTACTGATTCCTGACAGCCGTGGAAGAGGCTTAGGTTTGATACCCACAGTGGCAAGGTGACTGAGGAATCTTTCAGGAAGAGTAAAAAAATATGCCTGAACAAGGACATGGAGCTGATGCTGGTGCTGAAACTCTACCTAGTGATCTTTCATTCGTACTTATTCTTAGAATTAGCCTTTTCCCACCATTATTTGAAATATCTCCAAATGACTTTAAAGGTCTGGATTTGTCAGCCAAGAGTAAGTGCATCTGGATGTTTTCTTCTGCTGTGTTCACGTGATTTTAGGGAGGAGGAGGAGGAGGGAGTGGATCTGAAGCATGAAGCATGGCTGACCACTGTAGGTGCCTAAAACATTAATCAGCACCTGCTTGTTGTAGAAGTCTCTTTTTAAGGAGATGGTACTTGCATTTTTAATAGGATAAGATCAGTGAGAGAGGAGACAGAGCGGCTATGGTATAGACACATTCTGATGACAAGACTAAATACTTAAAGTGAGTACAAGTTAGCCTAACATCACAGTGGTAAAATGGTATGTGCTGCAAAAAAGTTGGGTTATATTTATTGCTTTACTTATATGGGCCAAAAAATAGTTGGATGTATATATCCACAAAAAGCAGGTCCACAGACCAGCATAGGAAAAAAAGTGACAGAACAATAAACATAATACAGCTGGTTAGTGTCATCTTTTCACCACTAACCATTCAATCATGGAGTATATTGTAAATGCAAGCATGCACCTGCATAAAAGGGACAAACAACTGAACACTGTTAACTGGACATAAACTGGCATAAAGACAAATTGTTTTATTTTAATGCCATCATTTAAGTGTGTTGGCAGCAAATTTTTATTAACAACAAAAACCCTAACTGAGCAAGAGAGACTGAAAATCCTCACTGCAGTGAATTGCTGAAATATAAGATTGCCTTCAAAATCAACAGTGTTCCACCCTAGAGGTTTTAATACATATCGTCTCTCATTTAAATACATTATTTTACAACAGAAGAAATGCTTTCATTCAAGGCATAAACATTCATAAATAATTCAATAAAATTTGAAAACAAACAACAATTCTACATCACGACACAGACATGGCATATTATCTGAGATACAGCTGACACAGTTAAAATTGTACGCTGTACATCAGTATGATGAGGGATATGGATATAACATTGAGAGATGAGGGATCTAACAGCAGTGGGAACCTTCAGAATAAATGATATACCATCTTTTAATCAGCTGAAACTGGCTGATATGATTGGACGTACAGTATGGGAGTAAATTTTGCTTGTATTTTTTGTATTTTAGTAAATGTTTGTTTGTACTTTTGTGGGGTAAAGCAGCATGGGGCAGTTAAAGACCTACCTTCTTCAATGACCCGACCCTTATCATCCAACATTCCTTGTACCTCGCAGCCTCTCACGTACACAAGACCTGTCTGCCCCACAAAAGGCTGCCGTCGGTCAAATCGTGTGCCGTAGGGCAGGGTGGGCCGGACCGTGATCAGAAAGCAAACGTCGTGCTTCCGCAGCCCTGGAGAGGAGGGTAAAAGGAGGAGAAGAAGGAGGGGAAGAATAGCAGAGAGGAGAAAGAGCCCCGTCAGCACATGCTGATCTTTTAAACATGAAGCCTCTAATTATACAGCCAGGAAGGAGGCAGGAGGACTCCCAATCTAACCATCACACTGCAATTCTCACCTCCAAGACAAAAAGGAGCAGAGAGCACAATCATAAAGAAAAGTGGCAAGGACCTGAGGAATTACATTGTGCTGTTATAGCATACCTGGGGACATCAGAGCTATGTAGTTGAATATAATGAGGGCTGGAAGCGTGATTAATATTTGGCGTAAATTTATTCATTAATGCAGAGTAAGTCATCATTTACTAGGTTGTCCTATAGAACAAGACCATTTGCATTCTAATTTAAAATCAGTACATTTTACTCAACAACCTTCGCAATTCCCATCCACATACTGCAGTTATTGCACACAGTTCTACTGACTGTATGCATGTTATGTACTGTCCAAGAATCTGTGATACATGATGACTACAGCATGAGTAACACTAAGAAACAACAAATAATTAATGCCACAAATGACAGAAAAGATACCAAGGTCATGTTGGATAGAAAGGGGCTAGAAAAAGATTTTACAGGGAGCATAAAGGATTTACAGGCATGCTGGAAACCATTTCATGAAGAGTGATGAAGAGAACATTCATGCGTGTGTATGTGTGTGTGTAAGTGTGAATCAGTGAGTGAAAGAGGCAGAAAGAGAACGGACACACTCACCTTCCCACTCAGACTTGATATGGTCTTGAACGTTGAGGTTCACAGTAACATCAGCACGGACACGAGCAGGCCAGTTTTCTCCAATGTTTGGTTTAGCCACTTCAACAATGGAAAAGGACACAATAGTCTGTGCCATTCTGGCCCATCCACCAAACACCACTCCACCATACTCTGACTGCCTGTAAGAGACAAGAACCAGACTTCAGATATCTCTAAAAAATATTCCAAAATGACAGGGAACTAAGCAAACAAGCAGGGAATATTAAATGGGTCAAATCTGTATTAATGGATTATTTACCATGGCTTCATTCGTAACACAATGTCTTCTATATCCTGTCTGATCTCATAGGTAGACTCCAGACGAAAAAGGTTAAAGTTTCTCAACAGGTAGTCGTGAAGAGTCAGGAATTGCAGATTAAGCTTTGGGAGAGCTAAACAACCTGCACACACAAAAACACAATTTTTAGATTTTTTTCATTAAAGTGAACACAAAGGATTTGTTAAGCTTCTCGAGATTTGCTCATGAAAGTGTAATATGTCAAAATTTTTTACAAAAAAAAAAAAAAAAAAACTATAAAAAAATCTGGAAGCTGTGCTTCATTAGATAATTGTTACTCTTTACACATCTCATTTTGCAAATACTGATGTTCACATTCTAGTCCATCTCCAAAAATGTGAATATCATGAATAAAAACGTGTGTTCATCATTTAATTCATATTCATTATATGCAAAGTGACACGTCAGGCATTTTTTGAATAGTAATTTACTCAAACTTGTGTTTCTGGACTTATAAGCTTACAGTACATCAACAAAATCTTGAAATGTCACTTTACCTGTAATGAATATACAAACCGGATTCCAAAAAAGTTGGGACACTAAACAAATTGTGAATAAAAACTGAATGCAATGTTGTGGAGATGGCAAATATCAATATTTTATTCGTAATAGAACATAGATGACAGATCAAAAGTTTAATCTGAGTAAATGTAACATTTTAAAGGAGAA
>BRDA01002868.1:19735-40109 GCA_036984385.1 Crenuchus spilurus | reverse complement strand
AGAGAGAGAGAGAGAGAGAGAGAGAGAGAGAGAGAGAGAGACAGAGAGACAGAGAGACAGAGAGAGACAGAGAGACAGAGAGAGAGAGAGAGAGACAGAGAGAGACAGAGAGACAGAGAGAGAGAGTTTTGTACTCAGAAATACAGTGTGTGTGTGTGTGTATGTGTGTGCGTTAATCGTATGAATAAAAAGTAAGTGCATTAATTGTGCAGATGTTTGTTCATTAATAATAATAATAATAATAATAATAATAATAATAATAATAATAATAATAATAATAATAATAACTAATAATAATAATAATAATAGTAAAACAAAGTTTATCCACAGTTGTCCCAACCTGTATATATACAGTTATATAGAAGTATATATGTAATAGATGAACATATTATGATTACATCATAAACATATATGCCCCCAGGTATAACAATGCGTGTATGTGTGTGTTTGTGTGTGTGTGTGTGTGTGTGTGTGAGAGAGAGAGAGAGAAAGAGAGAGACACTGAGGGGGGGGGGGTGTAGATTGAGCAGCTATTAAAAAAGATCAATAAAGGATGAAGTGGGAACTAAGTCATCCTAATATATCAGATTTTTATAGATGGACTCTGTCCAGTGATTGCGGTGATGCTATCAGGAGATGCAGAGAGGCGGGCTGTGCCCTGCTGTAGTGCTGGATGTGTCCCTGGGGGCTTGGCTGAGCTGTGCTACTCCCTCACTGTGCCAGCTGGTCCACTGCTGGCCAGGCCTGTGTGAAGTTATTCTGGGGGAGGGGAACAGCAGTGTCTAATGGAATGTTAACGAGATCACTTTATGTCCTGTATCCACTTTCCCTCCGCTCTCTCCCTTAACTATGCCGAACAAAAGATGCGAGGGCTTTGTGGGGTGTGAAGACTGTTGTTGGAGAAACGTCGCCCAACACAGACCAGTGTTGTCACTTGGCTGGACTTGAAACGGCCGCTTGACAAGGGCGAGACAGACTAGAGTAAACGAACAAGCCAAAATAAGGCCTGTGCTGCCCAATTATCACACCGGCCTTTTTCGATAAATCCTCAATGGCTGTCCACTGTCTGTTTACAGCAAACAAAGCCGACAGAAAATTAGCAGGTGTCTGTAGACGAGACCAGCCAGCCCAAGCCAGCGGCACCCTGCCGATTTTGGGTTCAATTATCGCAAGGCTGAACACATTGCACATCTTTAATCAACACAAATGTATTGAGCAGAGACTATCCCCCCCAGCATGTGTATTATTTTGATGTCTAAGATAAGCATGACAGACCCACTTCATCTTAAATGACCTTAATACCTGCATATTTTATATTGTGTGGTTCTCACTGCTGTTAAATCCAGTTGCGGCTCTCGTAATTAGACATCTGGACCAAGCTTTATTGTGGTTTTGCCAGATCAAGGGGAAAGTTTTCGGGTCCAGCCTTTTTCACACTGTCTGGGAGATTCCTGACGTTTCCTTAATTGTTAATAGGTTTTTAACAACAATAACCCCCTCCGAGGCACACATACCCTCGCCAGCTTTCTAATTATACTGCAGGCTGCTGCAGTACCAGCATGTGGTGTATAACATCTCAATCCTAGACGGTTTGGACTCCATTTTCCTTCATTATCGTCACAGTGATCTGCTACAGTCTGATATATTACAACAGCTCAGACCACATTTTCAGATGTTCTTCAAAAGTTTCCTTTGATGTGTCTGCATGTTACAGCTTTAACTTCAACATTATACTGTGAAGAACGGTGCACTTTTGAGATGATGTTCAGATCTGGGTTCTTGTTCATGGCCAGAATTTCATGGCCTCAAGCATTTCGTTCTGTATTCATCATCAATACCGACTTGGTCTCTCCTTGTCAGAAGAACAAAAGAAAAGAAAGATGGTGAAAGAAGAAAGGGAAAGATGGACAGACAGGGGGACTTCACGTAGAAAAATGTAAGGTCAGAAGGAGAGCCCACTCCCTTTAAAGTTTCTCATCTGGCTTTCATTTGATGAATTCCATCTTTTACATGTACTAGCTGCTGTAGGCTCTAGCTCCTGGATCAGTGGAACCTCTCCATTAGTCATTAGAACAAAAGCATCCAGACTTCTTTCTATACCATCTTTGCTTAAATAAGCACATTTGTATGTATCAGTGCAAAAAATTATTTGTTTCATTCAAAAAGGTAAACTGTCATATTTTATAATCATGACTTTTTTTATGTTGATACTGTTTGAATAGTAATTTACTCAAACTCCATCAATAATATCCTAATAATTCAAGATGCTGGATTTCTGATTTTCATGAGTTATAAGCCAAACTGATCAACAGTAAAACAAAAAAGGCTTGAAATATTAAAAAATGTGACAGTTTAAATTTTTGAATGAAATTATGAACAATGAACTTTGTCATGATATTCTCATTTTTTGATACAGCTCTGTACACTAAAAATGTTTCTGAATGGCTCTAAGACACAGTTCCAAGAAAACAATTTAACTGGGGTAGAACCTATACATTTTCTACAGTATTTTAAAAAAAATTAACGGTTTAACCTCAACAGTCTCTTAAACAGGATACTAAAACTTAATAGAAGACCCACTTCTGGTTCCCTGAAGAACCAATGACCCATATGTTAAAAAGGAAGGTTATTTATTGTTTTTTCTACTGTGTTCTTGAAGCTTTAAGCATTTATAGTTTTTCATACCATTCAGAAAAGACAATCAATGTTTAAAAGTTTGGAATCTATGAGTATAATACATATAGACAATGATTAATATACATTAGTGCTGTGTAACTCCACAGCTTTCAGATCATTTGTAGAACAGCAGAAACCTGTAAATGTATATGTTACAGGCAATGTATAAAAACCGGTATTCTATAGAATACCTAGGCATTGTATACAATACCGAAAATGGGTCGTCAAGGGGTCATCAAAGTATGAAATAAATCATATTTCATACATTTCATAGTCATTCTATAGAATACCTAATGACAAACAGGCAGAGTGTAGAATATGCTTTCCCACCATAACCCTAACCCTAACCCTAACCATAACATTAACCCTAACCATAACCCTAACCCTAACCATAACACTAACCCTACCCCCAACCCTAACCATAACCCTAACCCTACCCCCAAACTTAACCCTAACCATAACATTAACCCTAACCATAACACTAACCATAACCCTACCCCCAAACCTAACCCTAACCATAACCCTAAGTGCCAAAATAACAAATGCCTTTCACACTTTGCCTGAGCAGTTCTTGTCATTCTTTATAATGCCTCGGCATTTTATGTAATGCCTAGGAAAAGTATAGAACAACGCAGATATTTCATACCTTGCCTAAAAACGACAGGGATTGTATATATTGCCTAGGTGTTCTATAGAATGCCGGGTTTCTACACATTGCCTGTAACATATATAACAAAACATTTCCTGTAAAGAAGCTAACCTCTTAACTCTATTTCACTTATTCAGTTTTTCTCTGACTCCTCATGCCCAAATCTTATTGCTTTTATACAGCACCTACATTAAATAAATGCAAACTGATGATGGCTTTGCTAACAAGCCCTTCGAATGAGCAAAACCATGTTTTATGATTTGTAATAATAACATGCTTACATATACTGCTGAACACAATACAATTAGCACTTTATTTTTTGACCCAGAAATATTTTTTTTAAAGGCTGCACAGCACTAAAGGGACTCTATGTATGTTCTTACAACTCAGTGCCACAAGAGGTCACCCTTCAGCAGGACAAAAAACAGAGTTCTCAGTTCTATTGGTTTGGTACAAACATCAGTAAATGATTGCAATCAAACATCAATATAATTCATATTAATTCAAGGTATGACTCATCATTTAATTAAAGCAAAATCTTTAATTGGCTGCTCAAAAGAGATTAGAAATGAACAACTGAAGTACTGTAGACAGAAGACGGTTTTAGTTTTCTTATAATTTCTTTTGTATGTGTTTTAGGGAAGATGACAGTAATGATTCTCTGAATATAAAGAATCAACATTGGAACTGTGGGAGCTCAATTTAAGAGGTTATTTAAAGACTACTTACGGGGTTAATAAGTCACATATAACATTCTGTATTGATCTATTTATTATTTTTGTCATCAGATCTCTTCTGGATGTGTAACTTATTTTGTTTAATATTTATTTAACTTAGTTTTCAAGACTACACAGCTACAAATCATGTAGAGCTCCATTCATCATATTATATATATATATATATATGTTATATAAAGCATCTACAAATAACATTTTTGCCAATAATATTTAAATCTGGATCATTTAAGCTTATTGTATATAAAATAAGGAAAATTATTAAGATGTAAAGTGATTCAACATGTTTGAAAGTACATCATTCAGCACTTCTGAATACCCACCTCATCATTCTAGCAGCTCGTCTTATGTTAAGAAAAGCAATAAGTGAGTGAGAGTGAGTTAGAGTGAGAGTGAGTGAGTACAGAGGGAATCCGGGTGTGAAAAGAGCCATTGAGACAGGGCTTGGGTGTCCAGCACCTGCACTGCCTATTCACCCAACTGTTTACACACTGTCATCCACAATTAATGGCTCTCAGGGGTAGGGCTGCCTGCCCTCCGCTGGGCCCCAGGACCCTTCCTGGGCCCTTATGGGTGCCTAATTGAGCATACCACCCTCCTGATTGAATTAACAGCTTGGTCTCTGGGACCTTTCCCCCACCAGTGAGGGGCTTCACTCCTGTGCCAGCCCCAGTGGAGGGGTGGGGTGAAGGGTTAGGAGCACAGAGTTGTGAGTTGTCAAAACTGTCAGGAAAACGTGGCCCTCACTGTTGGCAAAGCCAAGCTGGAAATGTGAACTGGGGGCAAGCAGAGGTCCCGGTCTTCACGAGGACAAGCCTGCCTGGAGGACACTGGGTCCTAAGGCTGATGAGACACTTATGCTTCATCATTTTGATGAGTTTTTAATATTGAAATGAGTACTGAGCTCAGGAAGAGCTTCAAATCTGAAATAAAGCTGCCAACAGTGAGTCTGCATAGTGGAATAAAGGCACCATTACTGGATCACAGGCACAGAAGGTAAAGACTGATGATGTAAAGGTGAAAATTCACATAGAATTTCAATAGAAAGTTGAACATGGTGAAAAATTAAACATTAAGATAAAGTTCATGTTCATAAATTAAAGGTAAACATCATATAACATGTAAAGTGACATATTTCAAGTATGTTCTTACGTTGATACAGTTTGAATAGTAATGTGGAATAGTGGATTTCTGAATTTCATGAGTTCTAAGCCTTACTGATCAAAATCTTTCCATTTGGAATTAAATTATAAATAACAATGAACTTTTTTCATAATATTAAATTTTTTAGATGCACTAGTAAAGTGTGGACATGATCACTTGGATAAAATGTAAATTCTCTGTTTCATTGCCAGTACAGTTGCATTTTCCTGGGGTTTTTTTTATTGTTATTTTATTTCTAACTTTTTGTCAATTTTCTCCATTCCCAATGTAGTAGTAGCCAATTAGCCCCTCCCCTCTGTTAGGACTCTCCCCATTAATTTTACAATGTCCCTGACTCTAGGAGGGTGAAGACAAGCACAAGCCTCCTCCGGTGCATGTGATGCAGCCACCACCTCTTTTCAAACTACCACTGATTCACCATCACTGGGGAACCAACGCGCTAGGAGGAAAGCGCAGGGTTCCCAGCTCTGAATGGACCAATCAGTAGACGCCTGAGTCAGCGGACATTACAATGTGAAAGTGATAGGGAGAGCGAGCTCTTGGGCCCCGGCTGTTGATGGCAAACAGCATGACCGGGATTTGAACTTGCGTTCCTCTGGTCATAGTGTCAGCGTCTTAGCCTTCTGAGCCACTCGGGGCCGCATTTACCTGTTTTCAGAGATTATAGTTATAGTTCCATTTGCAACACATCAAGAGATGCAACTTCATGAAATACTCTGAAGCATCCAAAGCTTTCGGCTGACATTTCTGCTAAATCAGTGTCACTTAGAAATGCCTTATGATTCACATTCATATGTTTCTTGATTTCCACTGGAGAATTATTAGCAGGAGGAACTCCAGCATTCTGTCATTGATTTATATGATTCATATGATTTATGTGTAACGAGTTCAATCTGGCCAGCAGAACATCAAAAACCACCAAAAAAATCATCTTTCTTGAATATGATGTGAAGCCTTGTGGGAGCACACCTACCCAGCTCAACTAGCCTTAACCCGTCTCTGTGTTCCATAACTGCACCATGCAACTCACCTCTCTATGACCCCCCAGTCCAGCTCCGGGGACATACCCCTGCACCAGTGAACTGTGCAGTGGCCGCACCCCTTGCAACCCCCTGCCACATCCCATGCCCCCAATTTACAAGGCAGCCAGCACGTTCCCGGTTGTCACTTCTTACTCACTGCTCCTCTGATACGGCCCACGGGCGGGGTCAATTAAATTCGCACTATTCCCCCAACAGGTCAAGAGTTTAGTGGGTCACCACTGCAGATTCCCAACCTCAGATTCCACCAGTTATCTAATCAAGTTCCCTAAAACCACAGGCTGTCTGTACCCAAAGGGAGCCCCTAAGGCACCCTGAAAGACAAATGTATGAACATATTGTACATCACATGCCTGCACATCCAGCGTTTCTTGTGAAATCAAAGGTTTTATTGGTGAGTTTGTCCAACTCTGCTGCAGAACCAGCTTCTAATAAGGCTTTGTTCTAGATGTTGGAACGATGCTGTGAGGATTTGATTGCATACAGTCATGAGAGCATTAGTGAGGTCACATACTGATGTTGGATGATTAGTTCTAAAACAAATGTCATTCCTGCTCAGCCCAAAGCTCCATCACTCAAGAGAGTGCAGTTCCACTACACTATGGCTTTATTCCCCTCTATCTAATGCTCAGCACTGGGCCTATGAAGCAGCTCCGGACCATCCAATTCTGTTAATAATGGTTTCCTATGATTATACATATATGCTGAACTATTTTGAAATTAGGTAAGTGGACCACTAGTTTATAATAATAATAATAATAATAATAATAATAATAATAATAATTATAATAATTCAGGCTCGCTGAACACTACATTGTATCTATCTGGTAAATAACCATCCACACTGAAATATCCATGTACCTTGTATCCATTTGACTGAATTTCAAATATGACCCCACAGAGACCACAGAACACAACAGTTTACAGCCTGTTGCCTGGGCCGCTCTCTAGGGCATCCCTACTGGAGAGAACTCTCACAATCATATAAACAGCAATCATGGGTTCTTGGAAGAAAAAAATCTTGTTACATTGGAAAAATAATATTTATGCTTCCTCGGATTGTTGGAATCATTTTGCATGTTGATAAAACAAATGAGGAATAGGACTGAGTTTCTCTTCCTCCTCTGTGCTGCATGGATAACACAGTTCATGGTTTGATTGTCTGTTGTTTTTCGTATGAAAACCACAATCTTTCACATACTTTGATCATTTTACCCGAAACCTCTAGCATGTTTCAATGTATTGGATCATTTAGGCAAAAAGTTGTTTTTTTCCTTTCCAGTAGTAATATTATAGACCTCTTGTAGTCTTAATGTTTTGGCTTGTGTTATCCTGTAAGTCATGTGCTCCTGCACTGTGAGACGTAGCTTGGTTAGGTAACAGAAAGGTATCAGATTTGAGTATATGCTTTTGTGTCTGTTGTACTGTGTACGTGGCGCCCTCTTGTGTTCTGTTTGGGTTACTGCAGATTTAATGCAGCCAGGAGAAACGTAATCATCAATGGCGTTTGGTAGTCTTGATAAATCAACATAGGCTGGAATTTTAAGCTAAAGGTAAGTTTCCCTCAACATCCATGTTTAAAATAACAAGGATGCACACAATATGTGCTGCGTAGACGCTGTTTATGCTTTGATTGATTATGAAACTGAGCTGCTTTGCTCATTACTTTCTGTTTAGCCTCGATAATTCCTAATTTAAACAATACTTATTAAAAACTGGTTTTAAACAGGGATTAAACTAAGCTAACTCGCCTGAATGCAGAACGTGAAGGCACTAGAGGCCATATTGACCCGACAAAGAGGAGAAAGTGCTCGATATTTTTAGCCTTCTGTCACAGGAAGGCGGAGCATGGACGCAGAGATGCGAATGGCGCACAGCAGGTGAAAGCGTTTCGTTTGTTTCCCAACCGTATTCCGGAAGCCACGCCTCCTTCACTACCATTGGCCAGTCCGCGCCCCGTTCCGCGCGAGCATTAGCTAGTAGGCGGAATGCTTATACTACTGACCAATAACGGTGGAGGAAATGTTACACTACTGGCCAGTTACAGCGCAGGGGGCGTGAATGGCGGAATACGGGTGGACGAAGAGGAAAATAACGCCAGGAGGAGACTGATGCGAGAAGGTGGAACACATCACGAACGATCTACCTCCACCGAGACTCCTGACTGATATTTTTGGGGATTTTTGCTTTCTGTTTACACCCGAGTCCCAGTCGTGATTCATTCAGCTTTGAAAGAAGAGTAGCCAGCGCCATGCCCATCCTGTAACCCCCCCTGGTATTATGCAGGGTGTAAGGGGGGCTACATGCATATGCTTGGATCAAGATCATCACAATTCTGAAAAAATCTGGCGAGAGGAGAGGTCAGTGTGTCTTGAGATGTACATGTGTAATGATATTTCTCATTAGCAGTCTTGTAGAGGTGTTGTGATGAAGTGCAGTTTCTAGGTCTCAGTGTTGGGCCTGCTTGGCAAGATGGTTCACGTCTGGATGTTTACAGGCTTCCTAAAATAAGTATTATATATATATATATATATATATATATATATATATATATATATATATATATATATATATATATATATATTCTGTTAGAGAGTAGTCTAGTGGTAAATTGCTTGTCTTTAGGATGAGCACAGAAAACGCAAATGGCGTTTATTTTGGCGTATATAATGTGTTTACGCGTGAGTGTCTTCTGACGCATTGATGTGGAGAAGATTGCCGTGTTGGGAGTGTGTGTATGTGTGTCAGCTGTTGAGTAAGGGAAGCTGTGATTGACAGACAGACAGGTAACATATTAGACTTGCACATAATCACTCCAGAAACCGTACACTTGATGTCATCCTTCTAACCCATTAATGTATCTAGACACACACTTTTCCTGACGCAAGTAGGCCTCACTAGCACTAGCAGAGCGTAAAATATCAATGCATGTGTAAGCTGGGCCCGCATCCCTTACCCTTGGATTGCACCACCCTTAAGCTCTGATCTGGCCAGAAGAATATAATCCCAGTGATTCTCACTTCACAATCTGTCTGTTTTATATATAGTTCACTCACCAAATCAGCTATGTATACCTCCTAACTCATCTCTGCTTATTCTGCAGCCCACCATGGTGGATCCACTGGAACCCGAAGACCAGAGTAAGATCACAGGCCCACAATTTGAGACCCCAGCTGCAGCCTCTGAAGCCCCATGTTTACCCGAGCAGGTTCATGATGGGGAAAAAGAAGAGGCTACTCATGGCAGCCCAAAAGAGGAACCTATAGTTGATCCTGAACAGAGCACTCAAATTAGTCGACAGCAAAACAGTGAACTCGAACAGCCTAAACTGCATCTGGACCTGTACAACTTTGACTCCCCAGCTGCTGAAGGGAGCCGTTATGTGCTGACGAGCCCTCATTCACTTGAGGCATGCGCACGATGCGGAGTCAAACCTGTGGAACTTCTGCCTCGGCCGCTGTCTGATTTTGCACGGGAAGCACCTGGCCGCAGCATGCGAGTAGCCACAGGGATGTTTGAGGTGTATGAGCGGGACAGACACGCTAAACTCAGACATTGCAGAGAAGAACGAGAGAGGATTGTTCAAGAGGAGAAGAGAAGGATCCTTCAAGCAGCGCTGAACAACAGCAGCAGATCATTGACTTCAGAGAAGCCTCAGGATACAAACAATGCTGGATTGTCTCAGCAAAGCAGCCATAGTTCTGGTAGCTCCAGCCTTGTTCCCAAAGTGTCACCTGTGAACAGCGGCCATTCAAAAACACATGTCACATCAACTTCACGTACCGCTTCAAAAAACACACCACAAAGCCCAGAACAGTTATCAAAAACATCTGGCCAATGTACAAGTTCATCACCTAAATCTAGTCCAGTTCAGCCAACAAAAGCTGGTCCTGTAAATTCTGGTCAGGCTGTAAAGCAGTCCAAGTCGCTTGCTAATGAAGCTGCAGTAAAAATTCAAGTATCTACACAGGCAAAACCAGTTCAGTCAACAACAGGAGCACCAGTCTCGAAAAAGACTTCTAGTACTACCACAAAATCTGCAAATACCTTCCCCAGATCGACGCCAAAGCCCTCATCTTTTCCTAGGATGCCAAGATCACTAGCGCCAGTTGTATCAAAATCTGCAGCACAAAGCCCAGCCAATGGCATCACTAGTCCATTTGCTCAGCACAATGGGCATATCATGCCCAAGTCAAAAGTCAGAGAGAGAAGTCACTCTTTAGAGTCCTTACAAAGGAGACGAGAACCAGTTAGCTCCTCTAATACTTCGACCACTACCACAGCAACAACCACCTGTGCCTCTTCAGAGTCAGCATCCTCCTCTTACAGCTGGGATGGAACACGGGATTACTGGGGTAAAACCTCTAGCCCACGTGCTCGCACATTAGCTACCTTCAACTCTCTGATGGGTCGCAGCTTAAGTCTGGGAGATTTGAGCCACTCTCTGCAGACCACACAGAAGGTAGAGCGCATTGTGAAAGAGGTCAAACGACGAGGCCTCAAAGCTGTGCCAGAGCGTGACCGTAAGATTGCCGCACTAATGTTAGCTAGGTACCAGGAGGAGGATATCATGAGCCAGACTCGCTATGTTGCACATTTGCAGTGGGACAGTGAACGTCGGATAGAGGAGATAAGACGCGAACGTGAAGAACGTGAAAAACAACGGGTTATGCTTCAGTGCCAGAGAGCTTGGCAGTCGCAGGTTTCTACAAGACAGCGCAGACTCGGCCAACAGGAACGGGAGGTAGCAGCTGCCAAGTTGCGCCAAGTGGCAGAGAACGAGGAGCGATGGAAAGAGCTTGCTGAGCAACAAGAGAGAAGCAGGCTGCAGAAACTTCAGCAGGCCGCTCGCGAGGAGAAGCAGAAGAAGGCCATTCAGGAGCAGAACCTCAAGGCCTTGGAAGAAGAACGTACTGCAATTGTGGAGCAAGAGAAGCTGCTTCTAAAGGAGAAGCTGACCATTGCAGAACTGAAGAGGCAGGAGCGTGAACACCAGGTCCAAGAGGAACGGCGTGGCCTCAATCGTGCCGAGAAGCGACGTCATATGGCCCTCATCCAAGAGATTGCACGGCGAGAGGCGGACGAGCGTGAGGAGGCACGTAGGTTGTCGGAAAAGAAGTTGAACCGCTCACTAGAGAACTACAAGCAGATCCAGGAACGTCAAGGCCAGGAGATGCGTGAGAAAGCCAAGCGTGAGGAACAGCAGATCCAAAAAGCGAGGAAGGCAGCAGAGCGACGTGAGCGGCAGCAGAAAGAGCAGATGGAGGCACGTGTGAGGGATGCCGAGAAGCGGGCACAGCAGGCTGCTCTCGTGGCTGAGGAGAGGGCCAAGGAAAAGGCACAGCGGGCAGTGCAGAGTAGGGTGGAGAAAGAGCGGCTTCAGAGACTGAACCGTCAGAAGGTGGAGGAAGAAGAGCAGCAGAGGCGTATGGAGCTGCTGCAGTCCATTGAACGCAAGCTAGAGAAAAGTGAGCAGATTTTTAGAGAAAAACGTGCTGTATTAGAAAGTGCCCGGTCTGTGGCACGTGCCTCCTTCCACGTGAGAGATCGAGTGCGAGAGGAAACAAACATGCGCACTTTTGACAAGATGGTCCTGGAGGCACAGCTAAAGGCTAGCTTGGATGAAAAGTGAAAATCCCAACCTGTTTACTATTCCCATCTTCCTGCTGCTGGTAATGAGCTGCTTGAGCCTCCATGGTAGCCTCATCACTGAAGTAGGCCCACAGCATTGCTGGAATTATCCTCAAGTGTCATATCTCATGCCATAGAATCATGATTTTTACCCAATTGCTGGAACGTATATCATGTATCAAGTATTTCCCCTTATTTTTATGACCTGGACTTGAACCTCAGTGCTTTGTGGTTGTGTGGATGACTTGTTTGCTGGGACATGCCTGTTTTTTGTAACAAAAACTTTCTACAATGACTGATGTTAACAATCAGCTGGTCAACGTGACATCTTCAGCGGCTGATTTCTTTAAAAGAAGACAGTTTGCTTCATAAGACTGGATGCAGGAGTCTACTAGAAGTCCTTGAGATGTCTGTTTCAAAAAATGTATGCTGACCATAAACCGTGACTTGCCCGTGTGTGTTATACAACACTGAAGTGCTGACAAAGCGGGTCTTGAGTGGTGACATGACAAAGAGTGGTCTCAGCACAGTTCAGCTGCTGATGAAGCACTGGAGCTTTGTTACAGCATCAGGATCCTTGAGCTTGTACTGACATTCTGCATTCAGAATAAGGTATGTTTTCTTTGTTTACTTAAAGGAACACTAGCATTTTAAAATGCACTGTCATTTAGAGCATAGGACTGATTATTATGGGCAAAAAACTTCATAATAATCAAGTGTATGCTATAGAAATTGACCTCTACTTCTGTAATAGGTTCTTGTAACTTTCTACAGGAATGTCATTGATATTCAGCTCTCCTTTATCTGCTCCCATTTGTTGCTTAACCATGAGTGTAGTGTTCTCAATTTGAATACAAATTAGATCGCATTGTGTGGCCTCGATGCAAAGCCTGATCACAGTGAAATATTTTGAACCAAATTATCTAAACAAGTCTGTGGCAGATAATGATCTTTACAAAGATCTGCAGAAAGAATGACAGAAAGGGTGTGAATAATGAATTGCACTTTTATACAGTAGTTGCCATAGCAATGTGCAATAGAGCCGGTGGCCCAGGCCTTTGAAGAAATCACCAGGGATCATGGGAATGTGAGTGGGTTGCCAGTGAGGCAGGAGGGGGCGGAGTCTAAAGCAGCTCTTTCCCATTACACAGAGGTAAAATTGCCATCTCATCCTGGCACATTTTTAGAGGACAGGATTGGAGGGAGGCTTAGATTGATATCTGCAGAAAAGCTCTGCACTGTGCATTCCTGGACATGAAATCCTATCAGGGCATGACCCAGCATGATGGCAGCTTCACTGTGCCATTGTTTTGTTTGTTTTAATATCATCCAGGTGCTGCTTAAACAAAAAATGCATCAGATTTATTTTGGATGAATTAGACTGTAAGAATGCTCTGCTGTTTAAGCAGAATATTGAAAACTAGTTTTTCAGCATAATTGGTTGTAAATGAGGAAATAACAGCTGGATTAATTTTAATTCAGATCTATATAACTTACCTAATAACTTCACTGATGTAAATATCTGACAGAATATATTCATTATGTTCATATATGCAATATGCATTACAATACTGTGATATTTATACAGCATTATGTGCAATATTTTAATCCACCAGTGTGTAATATCCCATGTACAACAGTCATGTGCATTTAGTTGTAAATGTTCTTCAGAGTATATTTTTTGTTTTATTTGTGTTTATTTTAATTACTAAGAGTCTCTTTTAATAACTATTTCTATTACTCAGTTCTTTGCTCTCCCTTTGCTGCTGTGACACTTTAAATTTCCCCACTGTGGGGACTAATAATGGGTTATCTTCTCTTATCTCATATCATTTTCACAAAAAAACACACATTACAACAACAGAATTTGGATTTCATACTAACTTAGTTTATTTTTTTTTGCCATATGGGACACATGTGTAACAAGTAAACACAATATATAACTTTTTTCAGTGCTATGACTCTGCTCTAAAACATTATACATAGTAAACTTTTTACATATTCTACATGGAAATGAATTTCCAATTACTGCATGTGACTGTTACAGTGTGTAATAAATCACAGTGATATCAGATGTTTGGTACAGCAGGTTACAGATGCTCTGCAGCATGCAGTACCACTCAAAAGGTTGGGGTCATCTAATAAATGTAACTTTTTCCATGATAACATATGTTTATTTCAGAGGAAAAGTCTCTTTTTGGAGCATGTGATAAATGTTAAGTATTCTGAGATGTAGGAATATGGTGGATAACATTAGTTCTACAGCACTTATTTCACTAATGTTGAACAGGAACCTTTTTCTTTATCACAAACGTACTTTAATTGAAAAATACTTGTACATATCTCATATTCTAGTGATTAGTAGTGATTAATGTGTTTGTCAATGGGCCAATACTTTCTATTCTAGTGTTTAATGGTGTTTATTGAGGTTTTTTATGGTCTAATATCTCATTCAGTGATGCCTTACAGAAAATATGTGCTAAACATCTGGAGGAGAGTAAACAGCTGTAATAAAGTTTATAAGCTCATTGTCAACAACTTGTGGGTGACACCAAACCTGAGCTAAAAGTGGTGACACTGTCCTGTCCTTTTACTATATGACTGAGTATCTGGTGCAGCAGCATTTGTGGATTGTATCATAAGTGACCAAATTGACAGCATTTTAGGGCTACTCTGAAAAAAAAAATAAAAACTGACTCTGACTTTGAGAATAAAGTCGTAATATTACGAAAAAAACCAGACGGACTTGGAGGAAATAGTCTCTTTTGTTGAAGGAGAACTCACGGGCAGTGGCTGACTACAAGGATATTGGTGTTTACATCTCACTGCCATTTGAAGAGGGCACGTAGCTTCAGAACAGGCGATGAGAATGGTAAGATGATCGATCCTGAAGGAGCCCTGTAGTCGGCCATTGCCCCTCGAGGCCAGCAGATTGACTATTTTTTTATTGGTAAATCTGATACGAAAGTATAACTAAATACTCAACATCCCTCATTTTATCACAAGGAGATTGCTTTTGTTTTGCAAACTCTTTGGGCATAGTGACGTCCCTGGCTTTAATGCCACTTTTTGTCTCATAATATTAGGAGTTTATTCTCATAATATTACGACTTTAATCTCAAAGTCAACTATTTACTTTTTTTAAAAGAGTGGCCCAAAAACGCTGCTGTATTAGAGTAAGGAATTTTCTTTAGAAATTGAAGTATATGTTAAAGAAAATTCTGTCACCCCAAACTTCAGAGCAATACAAAAAACGGCAAACATTTAAAAATGTTATAAACTGGTAAAATTTGAAAAAATTTTGAAAATGATCACTGTCTACATGAAAGGTATTTAGGAGCATTCTTTAAAAAACATTATCTCATACCAGGAGGTGTGAAGTTTAGCAGAATAAAGTAAAAAATGAATATTGGGGAAATGCTGTTTAACTCTACTTATATTTACCAATGACCATACGACCAACTGTGAACTAACAGTGAACTCATGATATCTGACAAATAGTAGAATAACTGGGACATTAACATGTCACATATTAACAGACATTATATCTGCTTTGTTTCTTGTTTCATGTTTATATAAAGGTGAAGATGATTATGATGAAGATGGCATCCATCGACTCATCTGACAGACTGTCCCATGAGAATGCGCTCCAATGCCTGTGACCCCGTATTCCTCTGCTGTACAGCTGGTGATAAAGCTATGCGTGACTTAAATGTAACTCTAAAAAGCATTAAAACAGTATATTTTTGAGGTGCAACTACAGTATCTGGCCACTGGTGCAAAGAGTAAAGTACAAACCATTGAAAATTCCTTATTCATTTGTACATTATCACATACTGAGCATTTTATTTCTGTTACAGTTCTGAGGATGGTCTGACTGAATGCAAAATAGTGGTGCTTGGTGAAAAGTGTGTACTGTACATTAAGTTTGAATTACAGATCATTCAGTATGCATTTGCTTTTGCAGCATGTGTTGGCAATACAGGGTATTTTCAAGCTCTACAGTGAAAATGTGAATAATATTTCCTCATGTCTTATATTACCTTATCAGTAAAACAGAGCAAAAACAAAATAGCCATCCCCTCCTATTCTGTTGATGCTTTAAATGTACAGTATATGGAAGAGGCAATAGGTGCAAAATTCCAACATATTTGCTGTAAGATTAGCTTGACACACCGTAACAGCATTATCAGTCGAGGTGCTATACTTTTTGGCCCAGCACCACACTTTTGCTCCTTTTGTGGCAGCTTCATGAGATTAAAACATTTTAACGCTCAAAAGAAACAGATGTTATTCAGCTTTTACCAACACAGCAAAACCGTAGGAGTGCACAAGCAGCAACATACAAATTGATTCATTTAAAGTTAAAGCCAACAATACTGTTTTTAAACAGAACACAATGTATGAATGACAAAAGAAAATAAATTCAAACTTTTTCCATTAATAGTATTATGTGTCTATATTTTTATACACATCACATGGTAAAATGCCCTTTCTAGTGTAATACATGTGAGGAAATATAATCAGAATACAACTGTACCAAATAAGGTTCAAGCAGCCTGAAGGACCCTTAGCCTGCACTGTATTTTCTAGATGTCTTCTGTCAACAGAAACATAATGCAAGCTGCACTGTATGGTCAAAAGTATTGGGAACACCTGCTAACAAGGTTTAAAAAGTGAATTTATAATGCCCCTGTCTCCAATGTTCAGTGAAAGCTTTCTACTAGCTTTTGGAGCATTGCTGTAAGGATTTGATTGCAATAAGCAACAAGATTGTTGGTGAGGTTGGGATGTTGGATGATCGCCACCCCACCTCCTCCCAAAAGTACTGGATGGAGCTCCATCATTCCAGAGAGTAGAGTACCACTGCTTCACAGCTCAATGTTGGGCTTTTACCTTGCATTAGGCATGGTGCCAATACATTAATGTATATCTGCCCCATAAAGTCATATTCTATTGGCAGTACTTCTCTACAGGGACTAGATAAACTGTGTGTGTACATCTGTGTCAGCAGTGGCTGCAGCTTAAAGTAGCTGAATTCAGTAGAAAGGCTGTCCACAAACATTTGGACATACAGTGCACACTGTCCATTCCATTGACTCTGGTCTTGTATGGTGCCTGCTTCATGATTTCCATCATCTAGTGCTAAATTGTCACCTTCTCACAGCTTGTTTACTCTTGTGTACAGTGGAGAACCACAAAAAATGGCTTTCACCTTTTTAAGAACCCCCTGTCTGTTAGCGCATCAGTCCTCAGACTGCACTCTGTCTTGGCGGGTGATGATCTTATAGGCTTGCTGTCTTAAGCAGCTGTCTGAGGTCATGCGCCGAGCCGTCTCTTTCAGGTCCTCCAGGCTAGGAGCCTCACCATGTGTGCAGACAAACGACTTAGAGTGTTTCACTGCATACAGAAAAAAAATGGAGGACAAGGGGGTGGGGGGAGGAGTGAGGTCAATGGAATGAGTACATTTATCAAATTAAAATCATTGCATTTAGCTCTAAATTTAATGAGGGCGCCTACAACAGTGTCCAGCTGCTTTTCTAGGTTATTCAGTATAAAATGTCCTTTTATGATTCCAAATAGAACATTAAATAACCCTATAATGTCAGTGTGTGTAAAAGGGGGAAGAGCATACAGAGAGAAATACTCACGCCAGTGTTGCCTGGAGGCATGTTTCTGCACTCGACAGCTCTTGATGCGGCGAGCAGTAGCTTTATGCAGATACACAGCATTCTTCATGATGGCAGGCAGCTTGGCCTCAATCTCTGCTGCACAGATACACTCCTCAAAAAACTCTGCAGGAAAAAAAACACGACTTGTAATCCAAACACATTTCATAATGGAACATTTCTACATTTCTCATTTTTTTATAATGAGAAAGGCTCATTGTGTTTCCAACATTCGGTTCATTTTGATTAAGTAAAAGCTTTTAAAACCTGGATTCTTCAGTAGCTTTTAAACACTGATCAGCTACAACAAAAACTACTGGCAGGTGAAGTGAATAACATTATCACAATATAATGGATTCTGTGAAGGGGTGCCACATCAAAAATTCATTTTTCCTAATTCAAAAAGGTAAACTCATTTTTTAAAATATATATTTTTTTATATATAATTATAATATACAGGGGTTAGACAATGAAACTGAAACACCTGTCATTTTAGTGTGGGAGGTTTCATGGCTAAACTGGACCAGTCTGGTGGCCAATCTTCATTAATGTCACATTACACCAGTAAGAGCAGAGTGTGAAGGTTCAGTTAGCAGAGTAAGAGCACAGTTATATAGTATATTACAATGCACACAACATTATGGTGACATACCAGAGTTCAAAAGAGGACAAATTGTTGGTGCACGTCTTGCCGGCGCATCTGTGACCAAGACAGCAAGTCTTTGTGTCTAAATATTATTGAGCCACTTTGGGGTGTTTTGGAGGAGCGAGTCAGGAAACGGTTTCCTCCACCAGCATCACGTAGTGACCTGACCACTATCCTGCAAGAAGAATGGCTTAGAATCCCTCTGACCACTGTGCAGGACTTGTATGTCATTCCCAAGATGAACTGATGCTGTATTGGCCGCAAAAGGAGGCCCTACACCATACTAATCAATTATTGTGGTCTAAAACCAGGTGTTTCAGTTTCATTGTCTAACCCCTGTATATATATGATATATGTGACCCCGCCAGGGAAAACCAGGCCAAAGTCACTGGGCAACTTATTGAGATATCGTGTCAATATCGTGTCACTCACATAGTGACACAACTTAGACACTCAGTATTATTGCTGTAAATGAAAGATAACAGTCTCAGATATCTATCGGAGTACATATTTTCATCAAAAACAAAACTTAAATTCACAAAAAAGTTGTTTTGAAAAAAAAAAATGTGAAAAAAAGAATGACTTTGACCTGGTTTTCCCTGGCAGGGTCACATATATTATACGTTTTTCCCATTTTTATCCCCTTCCCAGTGTAGTTGTAGCCAATTAACCCATCCCCTCTGTTAGGACTCTCTCCATCACTTTCTAGGAGGGTGAAGACAAGCACAAGCCTCCTCAGTTGCGTGTGATGCAGCCACCACCTCTTTTCAAACTACCGCTGATACACCGTCACTGGGAGAGAGAGAGTGCAATCTACCCTCCCAGAGAGAGCACTGTCAATTTTTGCTCTCTTGGGCCCCGGCTGTTGATGACAAACAGCATGACCGGGATTCAAACTCGCGATCCTCTGGTCATAGTGTCAGCGTATTAGTCTGCTGAGCCACTCGTGGTCCTGTAAACTCATATTATGTATTCATTACATGTAAAGTGACATGTCAAGTCTTTCTGTTTCAAACTCAAAAAGAAAAAATTAAATAATTTGAGATTCTGAGTTTCATGAGCTATAAGTCAAGCTGATCAATACTAAAATAAAAAACAAGACTTTAAATGTCACTTTACATCTCATAAGGGCCGGCGCTCAGACCACAAGGACCAGGCCCCCAAGTGTCCATTGGGCCACCATTTATCCCCCCTCCCCCCACGCCCCAGATACAAGGCTTTCTGGTGTGCTTAGGGCACCCGTATGTTATTAATGTGCATGTTATTAATGTAACATATATGTCAGTTTACCTTTTTGAATTAAATTATGAACACAAATGAACGTTTTCGTATTTATTTTTATGTGACTCTGTATTACACAGCAAGTGAACAGTCAGATATTGAAGCTGATGTGTTTGAAGCAGAAAACTAGCCACACTGCAATTTTGACCAAGGCCAAACTGTGACGGCTGGATGAGTGTCTCCAAAACAGTAGGTCTTGTGGGGTTGTCCTGATATGGAGTGGTTAAAAAACATAACAAAAGATGTCAAAGAAAAGACAACTAGTGAACTGGTGACACGGTCATGGGCACCAAAGGCTATAGGATCTGCATGGGGAGTGAAGGCTAGCCCATCTGGGCTGAAGAGCTGCTATAGCACAAAATGCTGGCTGTGAGGGTAATCAATCAGAGTACACAATGAATCAAAGCAACCAGTAACAGTTCCATGCTGACATACACATACAATGGCCATGTGAGGATCAGAACTGGACTTTGGAGCACTACTGTCAATAGAGAAGAAAATCATGGAAAAGTTAATAATTTAGTTTAAAAAGGTCAACTATATTATTAATATATTTGACATTCATTACACATAAAGTGACATATTTCATCAAAAAAAAAATCCTTCAGTATAGCTTGTAGCTCATAAAAATCATGTTTATCTTTCTGGTTCCAACTGCTGAATTCCTAATATCAAGCCACTCCTGAACCAGAGACAATGTCCAAAGTGTCTCACACCTGACCTAACAAGAAAATGAACTGCTCAGTGGTCCAACGTCCTCTTTCAAGGTACAAACCGGATTCCAAAAATGTTGGGACACTATACAAATTGTGAATAAAAACTGAATGCAATGATGTGGAGATGGCAAATGTCAATATTTTATTTGTAATAGAACATAGATGACA
>BRDA01002868.1:0-10301 GCA_036984385.1 Crenuchus spilurus | reverse complement strand
TCCTGTTTTACGTTTACGCTTAAGCTGAACCTGTTTGATTAGAAGCACATATGACCTAAAAGACCAGTCATACAAAATAGCCAATTAAGCATTTCAAAGACTACTGCATCTCCAAAAACGTACAATATCATAAAAAGTTCATTTGTGCTCATAATTTAATTCAAAAAGATAAAAGGTCACATATATTTTATTTATTTCATGTAAAGTGACATACAGTTGCAAGAAAAAGTATGTAAACCCTTTGGGATTAATTGGATTCCTGCATAAGTTGGTCATTCAAATGTGTTCTGATCTTTGTATAAGTCACAACAATAGACAAACAGTCTGCTTAAACTAATACAGCAAAACAAGTTATATGTCTTCATGTTTTTATTGAACACAACATGCAAACATTCACAGTGCAGGGTGGAAAAAGTATGTGAACCTTTAGGCTAATGACTTCTCCAAAAGCTAACTGGAGCCAGGAGTCAGCCAATCAATGTGATGAGATTGAATGTGTTGAGCTGCCCTGCCCTCACTCATCACTTTTGAGTTTGCTGTTCTCAAGAAGCATTGCCTGATGTGAACCATTCCTCACGCAAAAGAACTCTCAGAAGACCTACGTTCAAGAATTGTTGACTTGCATGAAACTGGAAAGGGTTACAAAAGTACCTTTAAAAGTCTCGATGTTCATGTATACACAGTAAGACAGACTGTCTACAAATGGAGAAAGTTCAGCACAGTTGCTACTCTCCCTAGGCGTGGTCATTCTATAAATATGACTGAAAGAGCACAGCGCAGAATGATCAATGAGGTGAAGAAGAATCCTAGAGTGTCAGCTAAAGACTTACAGAAATCTCTGGCACATGCTAACATTTTTGTTGACAAATCTACAATGAATAAAACATTAAACAAGAATGGAATTCATGGAAGGACACTATGGAGGACGCCCCTGTTGTCCAAAAAAAAAAAAAAAAACCACTGCTGCATGTTTGAAGTTTGCAAAACCAACCTGGATGTTCCACAGCACTACTGGCAAAATATTCTGTGCAGAGATAAAGCCAAAATTGAGTTGCTTGGAAAGAACACACAACACTATGTGTGGAGAAAAAAGACAGCACACCAACATCAAAACCTCATCCCAACTGTGAAATATGATGGAGGGGACATTATGGTTTGGGGCTGCATTGCTGTCATCAATGGAAAATAAATAATTCCCAAGTTTATCAAGACATTTTGCAGGAAAACTTAAGACCGTCTGTCAACTGAAGCTCAAGAGAGGATGGGTGATGCAACAGGACAATGACCCAAAACAATTGGGTAAATTAACGAAAATTGGTTAATTTAAGAAAATATGCCTTCTGGAGTGGCCAAGTCAGAATCCTGACCTCAACCTGATTGAGATACTGTGGCATTCACACAAGACGATTCACATCAGACATGCCAAGAATAATGCTGAACTGAAACTGAAAATCTGATCTGTAACTCCAGGAAACATTTGGTTGAGGTTATTGCTGCCAAAGCAGGGTCAACTAGTTATTAAATCCAAGTTCAACAATCCAAATTGTTGTAACTGAGATGAAGATCAGAACACATTTAATGACCAATTTATGGAGAAATCCAAGTATTCCCAAAGGGTTCACATACTTTTTTTCTTGCAACTGTATTTCAAGCCTTTTTGTTTCAATGATAATACTGATTAAATAGTAATTTACTCAAATTCAAAATGAAATATTAAATTAATTTGAGATTCAACATTTTCATGATCCATACTGATCAACTGTAAAACAAACAAAGACTTGGAATATAATTTTATATGTAACAAATATAAAATATGACCTTTAATAAACTAAATTATGAACAAAAACGAACAATATTCAAATGGTTTGATGTGCCACAGGAACCTAATTGAATTCTTTCTGCTTCAGTTCCATGCATAAGACTCACCCAAGTACTCCTGTTTTTCTTTGGCCAGCTGCAGTCCCTGAGCCTCCAGACTCTCGATCATAGCCTCTCCCAACTGAGCATTCTTCCAGGTACTGAGGAGAAATCAATAATACATTAAAACTTTAAAACATATTTGGTTTGTATTGATGTTTAACAAATATACATTCAGTGTTCACTTGATTAGAAGCCCTTTTGTACTTCTACTTTGTACTGTATTTCCACATACTCTTTGAGGGTCACCTACCCTATAACCCCACTACATAAGAGTACAATTACAGAATGTATCCTCATGATCTGTTGTCAGGCACAATATATGAGCTATTCTCTACTCCATTTATCTTTGGCTAGTTTCTGACCAAAAGGCTATGGTTAACAATATTATTTGGGTGGTGGACCATTCTTACAGCACTGACATTGACATAGTAGTGTGTATGGTGCTGGTACAAGTTTATATCCAACACAGCAGTGTTGCTGAAGATTTTACACATTATTTTCAATGTTAGGCCATTGAAAAATACCCAGCCAGAAACAGGTATGTGGTCTGAAACTGGCCATTGATGAGTGCTACAAACTATACATCAACAGAAGCAACACTAGCAAGATAGAGCAACAAGGGCGGTTCAAATAAAGTGGCCAGTGAATATACTGTTGTTCATAACTGCATTTTAAGAAAAATAATATCATATTATATATTCATTGCACATAAATTGACATTTGTTTTAATGCTGATCAAGATGGCTTATAGCTCAGAAATACCAGTAATAGTAAATTACTATTCAAACAGTATCATCATTAAATTATGAACACAAATATTCAGAATATTCTAATTTTTGCAGAAATATGACAGAAGCACTGATCTATAGACTAATGTTATGCAGATATTACACATCATAAAACTGCTCCTCACACTTTTCCAGACTCTTGCAGCATGTCCAGCCACTGGCTCTGCTCTGACTCTGTTTCTGCGGCCAGCATTATGTCCCCCTGTGGAGAGTGATCAAATCAGCCAAATGTTTCAGAATTTCTGGACTGCTACAGCTGATTAGATGTTGTTGTGTAGACAGAAGGATAAATCCTACCGTGAAATTCTCATGATTGATAACCATAGCAAAGGGCATGCCCTGATCTTCCTTCACTTCAACCACACATCCACCTAAAGGGATGACCCCCTAAAAAAGCATGAGTTAGTAAATGAGAGAAGGGCACCAGGCTAGATAGAGGAGAACAGGTGAGAAACACATTTGCAGTTCTAGACATTGTTACAATGACTTCATATACACCTATCAGCTATTACATTAAAACCAATGCTGTTGTTATCAGTTTTGCTCAGCAATGTCCCAACAAATCATGGACTCTACAAGACGTTTGGTATCTGACATCAGGATGTTATCAGTACATCTGGTAATTGTGATTTATACTGTAGATGCCATGGATAGAGGCCACTTTTGGTATGTTCTCACCATTGCGGATTGGGACAACCCAAGCTTTGCTGCTTCAATGATGCTCTGATTCAACTATCTGGCCATAACTATTTGCCTAAGTGGCTGTTGTCTACATGTTTGCATATTTGTGTCCAGCATCCAGTGCATCAATTATGAAAATTGACTGTTCTCAATCCCAGACCTTCACATGTGCCATTGTTATGAGATAATGTTAATCACTTCATCTGGGAGTGGTATTCATGTTGTGGCTGATTTGTGCAGATCTGTAATTTCCTAAACCTCAGTACAGAGTCAGTCAGTGGACTTACCTTAGGATGGATGTTGAAGTACCTGTTAGTCTCAAAGCTTCTTTTCTCATTCTCAGCATAATAGAGCAGGAAGCTGTCTTTAATGATGAAAAATCTAGAGCACATGTGAAGAAAGACCAAAATGAGACACAATGAGATATATTCCTAAGTTATTACAAACAAGCTCTAGATCTTAATGCTTGCATCTAAAAAAATTGCAATTATTTCTTTTACTAAACAAAATTAAGCAAAGGATGCCTCTCCAAAGTGATACTGATTATACAGCTATTCTTTATCTTAATATTCATCTTCTGTACCTTCCCTGTACAGTCAATACATTTAGTAGTTTAACTCCAGAACATCCTAGTGAAGTTTTTCTAGCTCAGCAAAAGCATTCCACTTAAAGCGCTCACATCAATAAGACTATAATGCATTTTCTAATCTTAACCTCAGTAAATGGCACTAATGTAATGTATAGAATACATTTAGTACCATTTACTGTCCTCAAAATCAATGCACTATTTCTTTCAAATACAATGTTTTTTTTATTTGATTTAGTTCTAAAATTTACTCAAAGAATTTAATAGACATTTGCAGAAAAACTGAACCATTCACTGAATTGCAGAGCTCATTGCATTGACTATTACTAAGTACTGTCATAATTACAAAGCAAGCTGCTCTGTTCACATTAAAGCTGCAAACTTCATGCTCAAAGGAAAGTAAATAAAATCTTATATTTGAATATTGCTAATCCCTGGCAGACGAGTACAGCAAGTGCCACACAGTACCTTCGAGACCACTTGGCAGAGGGTCTTCCAAAGGGTCTTTTCCACAGTACGCCATGCAGCTGCACCTTAGTGCTGATGTCCAAGACGTCTGAGTCAGCCTGCTCCATGAATGTCCACGGGGAGAATAAAGTGGTCTTGGATGAGAAAAACATGGCAGACACTTTCAAACAGGAGGGGGAGGGTGTTAAAAATAGAGATAGACTCAAAGGCAAACAAACACAAGCAAAGCCAATGAGGAAAACTTCCAATAACTCAGTGGGGTGGAATGATGTGTTTGCCAATAGTGGAATCAGCTGGCAATGGATAATGTGAACATAAGAGCAGGGATGAACAGAGGGATGAGGGACAAGAGAGATAGAGAGAGGGAGGCGGGGGAGACAGAGAGATGGAGTTAGAGATGGAGATTGTTGGCAGCTTTGAAAATTAGTGTCTAAATCAGAGGAATGGTCAGTAGACGTGTCAAATATATATATATATATATAGAAAGCTGTTACTCGGATTACAGCACTTGCTACAGTCACCTCACTTTAAGCACTGAGAGGTGGCGATCCCAGCCTACAGCAATGCACTTACATAAAAGAGCAATCCGTTCACTTTCACAGTGCATTAATCTACTTTACAGCCCTTCTGTGTATCAGGTTCACAGGCATGTTTCTGTCTGGTTGTTTTTCTTTTCCCACGAAAGCACATTAAGACCAGAAAGGCTTGCTATTCATCCTTGCTTACAGCTTTTAACATCATGCATGCCAATAGAATTCACACTGAATACATGACACACATCTGAGAGCATTTAGGGCACTCATTCATCAGGGATTAAGACCTCTGGACTGCACATCCAGCGGATTTGTGCTGAGTAATATCAAAAGTGGCTGCTGAGAGCTCTCGCATATCAGCCAATGGCTAAAATGGTAACACTTTATAATAATACAGCTTAGTCTCAGAGTGTAACTTCCTGTCATTTATTGTGTAATTTCCTGGAACATATGATGTCAACCAGTACATATTTCCTACTGGTACATAAATGTAGGTACAGCTAATGATACTGTGACCTAAACTTTGATTAAGGCCATAATTAAATCTGGACATTTGATAGGTTTTAGTGATGTATTTTTACAGTAGCAGGTGGGTTATTTATCCCTAACCCTAACTCTAATCTTAAAACTGTAAACCTATCACTAACCTTAACTCTAATCTTAAAACTGTAAACCTATCCCTAGCCGTATCTCTAATCTTAAAACTGTAAACCTATCCCTAACCTTAACTCTAATCTTAAAACTGTAAACCTATCCCTAACCTTAACTCTAATCTTAAAACTGTAAACCTATTCCTAACCCTATCTCTAATCTTAAAACTGTAAACCTATCCCTAAACTTAACTCTAATCTTAAAACTGTAAACATATCCCTAACCTTAACTCTAATCTTAAAACTGTAAACCTATCCCTAACCTTAACTCTAATCTTAAAACTGTAAACCTATCCCTAACCGTATCTCTAATCTTAAAACTGTAAACCTATCCCTAACCTTAACTCTAATCTTAAAACTGTAAACCTATCCCTAATCTTAAAACTGTAAACATATCCCTAAACTTAACTCTAATCTTAAAACTGTAAACCTATTCCTAACCCTATCTCTAATCTTAAAACTGTAAACCTATCCCTAACCTTAACTCTAATCTTAAAACTGTAAACCTATCCCTAAACTTAACTCTAATCTTTAAACTGTAAACCTATCCCTAACCTTAACCCTAATCTTAAAACTGTAAACCTATCCCTAACCTTAACTCTAATCTTAAAACTGTAAACCTATCCCTAACCTTAAAACTGTAAACCTATCCCTAACCTTAACCCTAATCATAAAACTGTAAACCTATCCCTAACCCTAACTCTAATCTTAAAACTGTAAACCTATCCATAACCTTAACCCTAATCTTAAAACTGTAAACCTATCCCTAACCCTAACTCTAATCTTAAAACTGTAAACCTATCCCTAACCTTAACCCTAATCTTAAAACTGTAAACCTATCCCTAACCTTAACCCTACTCATAAAACTCTAAACCATTCCCTAACCTTAACCAAACTTGTCTTAGGCCTAACCTTTACCATAAACTTAAACTTAAACATAACCACAAACTAATCAGTGTGGTCACAATATTTTTTCTTCTGCTGAGCATACAACGATGTACGAGGAGTAACCAGTAAGTATTTTATATGCACTGACTCATATGAGGAAGTTGCAAGTACAGTAAAACAGATGTGTTATAACGTAAGGGAGACATTTTCTGCATATGCTCTGAGTGATGTGGAACTCCCTGACTCTGGTTGTTAGACTTGCTGAATCAAAGTAGATTTTTAAAGACATATTTTTATCAGTTAGCCTTTGAGAATGGTCATTAGCTGATGTTTTTTGTTTTTTGTCTTTTAGATGGGGTTGTGCTGCTTATATGTTTTAAGTCTGCATTGGTTATTACCTTTTTTGTTTTATTCCCCCATGATACAGTATTGTGTTATGTGCATTTTGTATGTAATCCGTGTTAATTTTGGCTTTCTCTTTGTACTGTATTTTACTTACTGTAAAGCACTTTGTAGCCTGTCTTGGAAAGGTGCTGTATAAATAAACACTTATAAAGTATTACTACAAGTTTTTTTCTAATGTGATATTTTTGCTACCACTTAACTGCAAAAAAAATTGTAAAAGATATAACTTAGACTTTATAGAGTAATTCAACTCACTGTTATATATGTATTATTAATTACACATAAAGTGATTTATTTCAAGTCTTATATGTTTTTAATTGGTCCATTTAACTTATAGCTCAAGAAAATCAGAAATCCAAAATCTCTTATTAGAATTGTATAAGATAAAACTGAAAATGATATACAATACCTCTCCACTCTTTCTCCAGACTCTATGACCTTGATTTACAAATTCAATAAAAAATTCAATTCAAATTCTTTAGCCAACATGATGCACTTCTGATGTCTCTGGTTCAGGAGTGTTGACATTAGGAATGAAGCAGTTGTAGCTTTGATACACACTTTATTTATACTGTTTGAATAGTAATTTACTCCAACTTGCAATTAAACATTCTAATCATTTGATGTAGTGTATTTCTGATTGTCAGGAGCTATAAGCCATAGAATTCAACATTAAAACAAAATTAAAAGGCTTGAAATATGTTACTTTGTGTATTTAATATAAAATATTTTATTTAATTCAATTATGAAAAACAATTAACTTTTTCATGATAGTCACATTTTATATGATTATTTTTATGTTGGTTAATGTTGAGTCAGACACTGAAGTGGAAAACTTCTGAGGGATCATTGAACTGATCTCAATAGTGTTCTACTGGACTGAATTTAATTGATTTTACAGTGGTCCATCTGTTGTCATGCACAATTTGTCAATCACCCTCTGGCTCATTCCTCTGTAGTGGTGGACCAGTCAGTAAAGCCTTGACCCTCTATTTCAGATGTCAGCTTAGGGTTGGAGCTCTCTGCAGGCTGCTAGATCTCCAGGGACAGGACTAGAGAATGGCTAACAGCACTGCATCATCAACAGATAAGCTACAGTCTCCTGGACCTACAAAATCAACAACTATTTCCCCATCAAGAATGAAAATAAAGCAGAGCACCCTTGCTTGAATGAAGAAGCACCACAAACATCAATCTAAAGATCAATCTCAGTAACATGGCCATCTATTACAGAACATCTCTACAAATGCCTGTGGTATATGATGCAATATTTCCTCTTACCCATCTCCACTGGTCAAGCAGCAATAAATAAAATAGAAACTTCCCAAACCTTGAATATACATTACTTTTGACACTTAAAAACTTTTATATGCACAACTACTAGTTGGCATAAATAATCAATAAAAATCAACATATAAGCCTACAGGGGTTTATTCCATGAAGTAGCCAGACAAAATAAGCCCAATGTTCAGTATTGTCCAATAATGACCTGCTGTTCATTTCATAATGGGCAGGTTTGACTTTGGGCTTAGATTACCTGGCCAAATTGAGACATTTTGCTTTGTGAAATACCCTCCATTAGTGCTGCAGCCTGGGATACTTTTTTAGTCTTCAAGGCACAATAAGAAAAACAGGCTGTTCAGTGATTAGGTTTCGGTACATAAAATCACATAACTGTTGTATGTAGATTTCAGAAAAAAATACAAAATGCAAGTAGGATTTGGACTCTTTAAATTCCAAACTGCACACAGACTGAGATGGTACCAGGACACTACAGAAGAGGGTGCTGAAGAGCACACTACCAACTATACTAGTTTACTTAATGCCACATTACAAAATTAGGATATTGTGAAAAAAACTTCATTGTTTAAAATTTAAAAAATGTAAACTGTCATTTTATATTTATTACACGTAAAGTGACATCTATCCTGAATCCCAAGTATTTCCAGCTTGGGTAAATTACTATTAAACAGTATCAACATTAAAACAAAAAAAAATGGTTGAAATATTTGACTTCACACGTAATGAATATAAAATATGACGGTTCACCTTTTTGTCATATTACATTTAGAGAGTGGAGTTTTTCCCACAATATTCTCATTTCTTTTTTAGAATTATTTCAATACTCTCATTTTTGAAGATACACTGCTATGCATGTTGTCCCACTTAGCAAAGGGATAAATAATTCATTCAAGTCTGTGACTGTGGCTTTGCAGATAACAGTGAATTTCTGTGCTGGTAAACAAATCCCTGACAATGTTACACAACAAATATGATACACATATTGTTGTTACAAGTTAAAGATTAAGCCAGACACAGTCACTCAGTTAAAGATTTAACGGGAACAGGCTCTTTAGTTCTCATTACAACTAGGCTTGACAAAAGAAATCACACCCACATAAAAACGTAGCATTACTGTGATTCTTGTAAAATATTTATTACATTCCCTACCCACTGTTTGAATTAAACCCATGTCCTTGTCTTCTTTCACACTGCAATTCTAAACTGTACTAAAAGACTTGAGTAAAAACTCAGTACAGGATGTCTAAAAGTGAAGCCAAGTTTCCATTACGGCCAGTTGATTGTGATTTATACAGAACATATTATATACACAAGCTCTGACTTGGGCAAGCAGCACAATACTTACACTGAAAACATTCCACCCTGCCCACATGAACAGAGCTCAGAGATGCTTCAGAAAGACATGAGTTAAACCGGTTTGTGAGTGATGGGGAAACAAGCACAAAAGGAGAAGCAGCTGCTTAAGCAGTTCTTTCAAGTCAACTAGCTTCATATTTAAAACTGTTATTGAAACAGTTTGCAGATATTGTGGTATGATCAAACGCCATGCATCCTGATCTCTTTACGTCCCTGGCATTTTCTAAGGAATGTTAAATATCCTAGATATATGCTAGAAACATTCATCAATCATCATCTACTTAACATGAAAATATGACCCGTGGTCCCACATGAGTAGAAAAGACAATTACATCATTTCAGTTATCACCACCAAAAATAGACAATTTCTGTCTCATCACTAGTACCTACAGATATTTTTAAAAAATGAATAATTAAAGAAACAAAAATCTTGTTTGGCAGTAAAAAGTGAGTTAAAAAAAATCTTTTTGGGACCAAAGCTAATATTCTTCTCAAGTTCTAAAATAAGTTTTCGCTCAAGGTGTTCTCCAATAACAAATCTGTTATTCTCTTGACTAGATCACATGACAAGTGAGTCAACAAAAAGCAATATCACTGAAAATAAACATCATCCAAAAAGTGTTTGTTGGGAGGAAGAAAAAAAAAAAAAAACACAAGGCAATGTTTTTGCACTCAGGTCTACAGGTTCAGATGTTAAGTTTCAATTGAGACTATATATATATAT